>BQNB010003495.1:0-110311 GCA_026074375.1 Tanacetum coccineum | reverse complement strand
TTTTATATTCGAATATACCTGGTCAAATTCAGTAACACAAAAGAAATAAAAACAGAATCTACAAAAAGAGAGTTTAGCATATCTATTATCAGATTCGGTTTTATCAATTTTGACACATCATTTTTCGATATGACTCATTTTTGATATGACTCATTTCGATAAAACTCATTTTCGATTCTCATTATCGATTCATAAATTTTGATTGTTAAACAACTTATAATAAAAAAAATTAGATCTTATAAATTATCTTGGTGTGTATATCAATAAAATCACAGACCTTAAAAAGATCAAAACACACAAAAGTTTTCTTCATCATAGATCTTACACATGCAAGCCTAGATCTAGACTCTCCAAGAACCCTTAAATCTAACAAGATAATACAAGATCTCAGATTTGGTTTTGTTTTGTATTCTGTTTCAAGAAATAAAAGACCTTTCGTCACCGTATATGTCGGAGGGACCCAAACCGGAGGACACCATACCCTTCCGGAAGGTACGACCTAATGAACTTGGTAAATGACACCTAAAGGACCAGGACCTCTCTCAGACCAGCAGTCCATAGCCAGTACTCAAGGCGACGCCGCCATTCCAGAAATCACAGAATTGTGTTCCCTACGCAACCGTACCATCTAACACCAGCCTAGGGGTAGTTCGATGCAACCATTCCATAGGTGTCAAGACCAGTATTTCAGCATGGTAAACCAGGTAGTATAAATACCCCCTTATTTACTACAGATCAGGTAGCATTTACTGCACTCATACTTAATTATTTACTTTCACGCCTTCCGGCTCTCAGCTTATACTTACTCTCACATCGGAGCTTGGTCTCGGGTCAAAACCCAGGATGAGGCTAACATGTTTTTCTTTCTTATTCTTAGGGACCTAGCTAAGCACCCCTCGGAATCTAGGAAGATCTCACTTCTCACTCGAGGTACGGGAAATTACTTCGACAAATTGGCGTCATCCGTGGGACTTGAATCTTATCTACAACAGTAGCAAGATGGCCGGTCCGTCAGAAGGTGGAGGACCTGAGATTCAGGATGACCGGGAGGTTACTCCACCTCCTCTGACGAATGAACAGATCGAGGGGCATTTGTCCGCCCTTAGGTCTATAATCAAAGATCAAAACAGAAAGAACAAGACATATCCCATACAGTTAGACTTCGATGAAGAAGACACCGTGACAAAATACACTCGTATTGTAAAGGGGAAGACGATGACCTCAGGAAACCTTTCAAGGAAGCTTTGAAAATACCTCTCACATTTAGAATTATAGAATTTGCCGTTCCAGAATATAAGATGCCGACTAACATAAAGTTATGTGATGGGACCACAGATCCGGAGGATCACCTAGGTCGTTTCGCCAGTGCAACCAATTCCAGAGAATGGCCTATGCCAGTTTGGTGTAGGATGTTTCAACAAACTCTTGACGGACCAGCTAGGGGATGTTCGAATGTCTTCTGGCTAATAGCATCAATTAATGGGCAGACCTGGGGGAAGCGTTTGCTACTAGATACTCAGTCAGAAGGGCGTGCTTCAAAGAACCTCACGAGATCACCAAGATAGTTAGAAGGGCTAATGAGTCACTGACAGCATTCAAAGAAAGGTGGACGGTAGAGACTGGGTTCATTATGGGAGTGTCAGAGGTCATGAAAATTTTGTCATTTATGGATTCACTTAAGTGCCCAGAGTTAGCAAAGCATTTCTCAGATAAGGCTCCAACAATAGTGAATGAGATGATTAAAAGGTTAGATGATTTTGTTCATTCTGAAATGGCTTTCGCGCAAACAGAGCTCCCCAAAGGTGAAATGGGAGAACAACATCGGAAGTCGTATTTTCCTCCGGCTCGGGGGGACGATCATCCCCTCCGGAACAACAATCATGTGACGGACCAACAGAGGTATGATCCCCGAAACAACTATAGGGGAAGAGACAATATTGTCCCATACAGAGGAAGGGATAACCGGCCTCCCTATCCTCCATCTAGGGGAGACTACCAGGCCCAAGTGTCACCCGTCCTCACATTAGATACACTCACCAAGCCCCTAAAAGAAATTCTGGCAACCGAAACTCAACTACGTTTGGCACCCCCAAGGCCGATGATACATCCCCAGAGGGGTAGAAACATGGATAGGTTCTGAACCATCTGATTAACGATGAACGGAAGAGGGGAAGAGGGAATCAAGGGGGAATAGTTCCTAGCAAGCCAAGGTAATCAACATGGTGAGAACCAGATCCTTGAAGGAGAAGAAAAAGAAAGGCACAAGAAGTGACAGAAAGGTGGATGAACACCCCCCATCACTTTTCCTCCGATCTCGATAGAGGACGTCTCCGATGAACCACTAATTATGGAAGCTGAGGTGGAAGGATATTTTGTCAAAAGAGTATATGTAGATGGAGGGGCATTAGTGGAGGTCCTATTTGAACATTGCTTTGAAAATCTCAGTCCGACAATAAGGGTCAGGTTGAAAGAAACCCAAATGGACCTGGTAGGCTTCACCGGGGAAGCAACCAAGCCATTGGGCAAAATAGAGTTGGAAGTATGCTTCGGAAGTGAAGGGTTATGCGGGAGGACAATGATGAAGTTCACCGTCATTAGGGCCCCCTCACCTTACAATGTAATATTGGGAAGGATGGGACTAAGAGCTTTGAGGGCCATCCCTTCCACCATCAATTCAATGATGAAGTTCCCTACTCAGAAAAGAATTACCACTTTGATCACCAGGTCAGTAATCATATCGGAGTGTAGGCGGTTGGAAAAGAAAAAAGTGGTCAAAGAAGAAAAGAAGGAAGAGGTCAGAACAAAGATGGTCAACGTGACAGTGGAGGTACTAGTAAATCCGGTGTTTCCAGACCAATTGGTCGTTATAGGTGGAGGATTGCCTGAGACGTGCAAAGCCCAGTTGAAGCTCCTATTAAAAGACAACATGGATATATTTGCTTGGGAGCCTGCGGATATGATAGGAGTTCCCCGGAGGATCATAGAGCATAATATAAATGTCAATACATCCATCGAGCCGAAACGCCAGAAACAGAGGGTCTTAGCACCTGAGAAAAGTGAAGCAGTGGCTAAAGATGTCGACGAATGGGTCAGGGTCGGTATTGTCCGACCGGTCAGATATCCCACCTGGATTTCCAACTCGATACTTGTCAAAAAGTGTGACGGAGCATAGAGAATGTGTACCGATTTCAAGAATTTGAACTCAACTTATCCGAAGGATTTCTACCTCCTTCCCAACATCGATTGCAAGGTGGAATCTGTCATGGGTTTCAAATACAAGTGTTTTTTGGACGCTTTCAAGGCTATCAACAAATTCAAATGTCAAGGGAAGATGAGAAGAAGACGACATTCTATACAGATTAAGGAACGTACTGCTATACCAAGATGCCATTCGGATTAAAAAAACGAAGGGGCAAGGTCAGGATGAATCTTTAACAAATGAGCCACTGAGTGGCAGAACCCACTGGCAATTTTCGTAACATAGGGATACTCCTTGAAAAGCTCGTCATACATCGGGTATAATTTCCTATCGAGTAAGCATCAAAGTTCTCAACCCTACTCAGAGCGGACATTACCTGTGCTTTAGTACATCCCCCGCTCAACCCTTTTCCCTATCCGGCCTGAATAGCCATGTTGAAAGGCTCCGATAAACTTTGCTTATATTCGTGGCTTTAGAGAAGTCGGCTAACCACAGTAGGGAGCAACTTTTGGATACAATCAAACCTCTCAATTTTAGCTTGGCTTAGTTGAGTGGTGAGTTTTTCACGCTCTTTGTTCCCTTCGGCTACCATTTTCTCAGCATAAGTCAGTGCATAATCCTTCTTGGCTAACTCAGCCTCTAATGCCTAAATTCGAGAAGCTTGATCATCGTTGGTAGCAGATAAGTAGTTCTTCTCATTTTCTAAAATCTTGATCCTCTGCTCGCATCCAGCATGCTCCTCCTTCACGGTTTTATAATGACTCATTGCATCAGTGTAAAGTTTGGCGTTGTGCTCTAGATCCAGACGAGAGTCCACAAGCTTTTGAACAGTCTCTAAGCACTCAGAACGAGTTTCAGCAAGTGCATCATAATCAGCAAGAAGGTTCTCAAACCTCTCTAACATGTCTGTCTGGGCCATATCCCCCTTGCTACGTTAAACTAAGCCCTTTGAAGTGCCACCTCATTGGTTAAAGCATTGGATTCCTCCTAAGCGGTCGGAGGAGCCAGGAGCACCATCAGTTCACGGCACCACTCATGAGTATCCACACGGCACCTCAGTGGGATAACCTACCTAAGAATATACACAGAAGCACTCCGAGAGGACTCACCCTCCTCAATGTTCTGGCCTATAAAAACAAAGGAGAAATTTAGCATATGAATGAAAGGTCATGTAAAAAAAACCAACGCAAACTAACCCGTTAGAATCTCTCTCGGCTGAGGCACAGGATCACTAGTTGATAAATTGTTCAAATGATGGGACGACTTATCAGCATTAGTCTAAAAAAAGAAACACTGGTTCCTTAGTAGGATGAACAGGCTCCCCGGACAAGTTAACGAAAGGCTCGACAGAAGGGGGGCTATCTTGATCTTTCTTTTCCTCAACATTAATAAAATGATGCATGGACTCGCTCACTGAACCATGAGGAGAATGAGAAGCCAAAAAGTTGTCACCATTTGAAACATTTGGCTCTCCATCATTATTCCCGCTGTGAATCAGGATAACCTGATTAGCCAGAGCAACCATCAGCAAAGGAATAGGGGAGGAAACGTGATTTAAGCTTGCCAAGGCACCCTTCGCACTCGCTGGAATCTTCTTTTTCTTCGTTTTAGAACTTCCCTCCTTATCATTTCCCTTATTTCTACTTTCTTTTTTCTTTGCAGCAGCCCTGGCCACTTGGGCTCTCTTCTTCTCCCTAGCAGCTACTACCTTAGGGTCTTTAACCTTCACCTCCTGTTTGCTATTAGTTTTATATAGGATGGGTTGACCAATCGAGAGAGGAGGGGCATTATTCTATCCTACCAGATGATTGGTGAGGACTGTAGCTCCTTGCACAATGCAAACACCCGAAAGGAAAGGGACATGGAGGTATTCAGACATAGTGACAACTGAATGCAACAGAAAACAACAAACGGATATGGCGTTAAGAAAAAATAAAAGATATTTTTATATGCGTATACAGAAGAAGTATTAAAAAATATTACCATTCCTCCGGTATCTTTAAAAACAGGGAAAAAGCCAAGAAATCCTAAGTAGTGGCAAGCCCAACCCTAAAGATAATTCCGTGAGGTACGGGACGAAGGTCAATAATATTTTCCATGAGACTCTGAACGTCCTGAATACAAAATTGTTATCCGAAAAAGCATCATAAACATCGAAGTCATGATGCCTCCAGGCCATGGCATCCGGAATGGCTCTCCGGTCTATAAAGAAGAATCGATCTTTTCATCCTTTATGCCGAAAAAAGTCTCATTAAAAATCTTACCTCCAGCATACTTCCCTACCCTTTTTCTGAAGGAGAACAAGTGTCCCTATTTACTAATCATGTAGAAGATGCGAAAAAGGTTCACGGTCGGCACGATATCCAAGCTACGATATTGCAGTTCAAACATAGTCAAACGGTTCAACCCTAAGGGTACTAATTGAGAAATATGTACTTAGAAGTGTTTAATTACGCCTAAAAGGAGGGTAGAAAAAGGAACTCTTAATCCAAAAAACTCAAAAAACTGTTCGTATAAGTGTATAACCCTATATGGTCCTTAGGTAACTGGTCCATCATCCACCCTTCCGTTGGGGCACAAGGATGCAGGTCTAATGGAATGTTATACTTACTAACCAAAATTTTCACATCTTTTGTGGTCAATTAAGATTCATGACATTGCATATCGAATTTGGGGACGATGACAACATCAGCAGCACCACTTTCCTCGGACATATTTTCAAGATCCAGAGGGAAATATAATGTTAGGAAAAGATAAACAAAAGGAGGATATATACCTGAGAACAAAGAGCTAGAAGTCTCGAAGGATCGTTTGGGAGGAGAGTAAAAACGCGCAGTAAAAATAAGAGAGGACCACTATTTATAGGGAAAAGTGGGGCATATAAGCATCACATCATGTCAGGATGGTGACATGGCTCAATGGTAGCCGTTCATAAGAAAGTGGAGGACACGTGTACGATCACACATCCTAAAGACCACGCGAAGTGACGTTTAAGTTTTAACCTATGTGTAATAATGACTTAAGTCTCATATGTCAGTAAAGAAAAAAAAGAAAAAAAAGAGAGGAAAAACAACAAAGAGCGCCGGAGAACAACAAGTAAGTATCATATAATTAGTCTTCAACTAATAACATGATACTAGGGGGGACATGTCGCCGTATATGCCGGAGGGACCCAAACCGGAGGACACCATACCCTTTCGGAAGGTACGACCGAAGGAACATGGTAAATGAACAAGACCTCTCTTAGACCAGCGGTCCATAGCCAACACTCAAGGCGACGCCGCCATTCCAAAAAACACGGGATTGTGTTCTCCACGCAACCGTACCATCTGACACCAGCTTATGGGTAGTTCGGCGCAACCATTCCCTAGGTGTCAGGAACTGTATTTCAGCACAGTGAACCAGGTAGTATAAATACCCTCTCATTTACTACAGATCGGGTAGCATTTAATGCACTCATACTTAACTATTTACTTTTACGCCTTTCGGCTCTCAGCTTATACTTACTCTAATGTCGGAGCTTGGTCTCGGGTCACAACCCGGGACGAGGCTAACGCGTCTTTCTTTCTTATTCTTAAGGACCCATCTAAGCTCCCTCCGAATCTAGGAAGATCTCACTTCTCACTCGAGGTACGGGAAATTAACTCGACACCTTTAAAGATCAATACAACAAAACCACCATATCATCATAGATCTTTTGTAGAAGCATATACTTCTTTTAATTTTCAAAAGGATTAAAGAAATCAAAAAATGAAACTGTTTCATACCATCTTTTCTTTCGGTCTAACAACAGAAAGAAATGATAATAACATCAAAAATAAACCTACCTGAGACCTTGGTCTAGATCTTGAAGCCATAAAAGTCTTTGTTTGCTTCGTGTGTTTAAGGTTCGAATCAGATACATATGCTATAATTGTGATTGTGTTCATGGGTTTGTAATTTGTGTTCAGTTTTTATGACAAGAAAAAAAGGCAAACGAGACTATATTGTTTTTTTTGGTTTAGTTCAAGAAGGAGAAAAATGATAAATTTTCCTTTGGAGCATGATTTTGGTGAGAAGTATATGTTGGCTGTGTTTTTGTAAAGCGAGAAGTAGGGTTATGTTAAGACCTAATATGTCTTTTATATACCACACTTAGGTATGGGTTAGCATTTCATGGGCTTAACTCCAAATCTCATTTATGGGCTATTAATTTTATATGGTTTTGGTTACTCTAGACATAACAAGGTGGAAATAGACCAACGCGTTGCGGTGAGGGCTAATTTGTTATGCCCTTGTATGCGTAATTGTATTTTAAGTAGAAAATTTATTGTAATACGACTTTGAATAATCAAAATCAATATAGTTACACCATTGAAAAAAATCTTTACATCAGTATATCGAAACACATAAAAATGAGTATCTATGGCTAGAAAATACAATAATAAAATAATCTACTTCAAAACACAATCTAAACACCCCTAAACTGAAATACCGAGAAAGACTGATTCGTCTTTATACTTGCAGTTCAGGTACATGTTGCAAATGTGTGCCAGTAGGAGCCTCCTCTACTGCATCTTTCTTTGCCATAGTAGGCACACGACACACAACTCTAAGGTTTTCATGACATATCAATGTGTAAAAGGCTAGAAAGTTATGTCTGGACATGTAAAAAGCAAATGTCAGTAAAGTGTGCATTTAGATTCAAGTATAAATCTTAGTCAAACTGAATAAAGATACATGCAAGCAAACTCAATGCGCTCTTAACAAACACACTGATAGAAACTAAAAGGGTAGGTTACAAAGGTATGTTTTGAATTTCTTTGACCAAATGTGTCTATGTATGCGTGTGTGTGATCATCAATGGTATACCTCTCCACTAATGTCTTCTTTGCATAGATTAAACCTGGTACCTTTGTAGATATAATTTCTACATGTGCTACACCGTATGCTTATTGGAAGCATCGTTCAAGCTTGTATCTATTGGTTCTCTAGCATACTCCGCCTTGAAACTTTTAACAGATTAGAATCCCATAGATAGTACTTATGCAACACTTTTCTTTCAGCCGTCTCTTCTTTATTTCTTCTTGATGAAAATTATTGGACTACCCGCTAATCTTTTGTCCAAACAGACAAAGTAAAACAGAAATCATGATGAAAAAAATAACACAGTCACAACTGCATCCAATTGTAGATGTAATAACGTTAATAGCCTTATTGGTGGAAAAAAATAAAATAAGTCCTCGTTGTGAGAGTGACACCCTTTAAAAATATCACGTCATAAAAAAGACCATGAGACTATCTCAGTTACATGTTTTTTGGCATGATGCAGCCCTAATGATTACTGATAACCAATATTGACCCATTCACCCGTGTATATGATCGTAGGTCTAACTTTCGGCCTTTTTATTATTGACCCATGATGTATCAAACATTTGTCAAATTAACACATTAATATGTAAACAAACGCTGACTTGTCTACTGCCCTAGTGCGTACGCTCGCTTAAATCCCTCCATCTGTGTAGTTGCACAACCAAATGATCAATCTCATTTGATGCTTCATAAAACATCGTTAAAAAAATATACCATACCCATAAATTCAAACCCATTGTATTTCCTATAACAAATAAACGTAAACAAAAAACATACAACAAATACAATACGACACAAAAACACAAAAAAGGTTCCTAATAACAAACATGTTGTATCAAAATCATACAAAAAAAATGTAAACCTAATGGCCAAACGTGTTCGCCAACTAAGTACGTTCACTTACTGACATTTGCTTCTTCCACAATATGCTTTTCCTCTATCTTTGATTCCTAGCCTTTTACACATAGTATATGTTAATTAACAACTAGATCAGTTACAGAAATTTCCTTTATGGAGATATGCGAATGCAATGCAAAAAGTATGTTAGTATCTAAATTCCCTGAATCTCTTGTTTTGTATAAAATTTTCTGGTTCTTTAATTGTCGAATTCACGTACCTACATTATTCCTCTTGAAAATCACTATTATTTGGAGCAAGAAATATAACGCTTTGTTGAGTATTATCTTAATTTATTTGTAAACAATGCAATACCCAGTAAACACATATTAATACATAGAGGAAAAGTAGAATGTAAAAATAAAAACACAATGGCAAACCTGAGACGCCAGTATACGGTACATGATCACCCGAAGAAGACGCAATATGCGAACTTACACCGTCCACATAATCTTCCTCTTCATTGCTCAACTGATATTGACTGTGGCACACAAACATAGGGCATTAGAAAAAACCCTTTTGGTCATACTGTCTTAATGGGACCCCCGAGATAGATTCAAATTACCTTGTCTGCTTTCAATGTTGGCTAATATCTTGATACAAAACTTTGCCTACGTCTCCTACTTTAACTGATCCTTTCTTTATATGTTCTGCCAGCTGCAATTATATACCGTAACAAACAAATAAGCACAAAAAAGGAAAGGAAGGAAAAAAAGATACCAGGTTTCATTTATTGCTCACAAACATCTTACTTTTTTGTTCTATGTGTCCCATGATCACATCGTATTAATGGGACCCCCAAAATGGAAATGTATCTCCAAAGTGGATTCTAATACCTAACCAAAAACAATGCAATGCTCGATAAGGACATGTAAATGGATAGAGGAAAAGCATACTATGGAATCAAAGATAAGATGACAAACCTGAGGTCTCGCACGTGATATACAACCCACATCATCTATAGAATTTGCACAATAGCCATCTAATAAACACACAAACGTATACAAAATCACAAAGCTAAAAATTCAGAAACTACAACTGAAAATTACAATAGGGTTTTCATACGGCAGAAGTAACCAACGAACCTGTGGTGGAGGTACTTTACAAACACCCATGTTGTCCATAGAAGTATTCGGTCACCCAACGAATGTACTTCAGAAACATCCAAGTTTTGCATAGAAGTAGACACCGTACCCGAAACCCCAGGGATATGCTGCTTCAAGCTTCTTCCTCTATTTTGTTGGTATACAAAACCCCCAAATTTTAAGAAATCCCTAATATCAAAATTAAACAAAAGTAACAATAAAAAAAATTCAAATTCCACATACCACAAACAGCTGAAATCATTTTCCACTAAGAATAAAGAAAACCCCAAAAAATAAAACCCTAACACCTTGGCTATGATCGCCTATTTGTGTGTACGTGTATTTGTTTGGAAGATTTTGGATGGTAGGTATGTGTGTGAGAAGATAGTTCTAGACCTATGTTATCAAACTTAGGCGGTGAGTAATATGTGTGCACAATTGGAATGAGTAACGACATAAAGAAGAAAATAACGAAGTGTGGAAACTAGAAGGGGGGTTGAATAGTTTTTACCGTTTTAAAATTAAAACTTAGATTGTCGACTTATGTGAATTCAAGAGATATACACAAGTGTATATGATAGCGATGCAATAAGTAAATAAACAATCTACAAAATATAAGCAAGTAAAGATAAGAAAGATCAAACCGATGACACAATGATTTATAGTGGTTCGGCTACGAAGCTCCTCTTCGCCCTACTCCACTCCCCAAGTACCCAACTTAAGAGTTATCTTCACTATGTCAACAAGCTCCCTTTAGGTGGAGAAAACCGTACACGTCGCTTACACTTTTTCCGGTACTAAGCTAAATACCGAGTTCTACTTCGAGATAGAACCAATCTAACACACTATGTATTTTGAGGCCTAAATACTAACCTATCATACACATATGATACACACAACACACAACACAAGATATACAAGATGAATGATTATCACAAACGTGATGACACAACTAAACTATTAACACTTGAAGCTTGACGTCTTCTTGAGTGTTCTTCACTAAAGAGTGGAATGAGTTGATCACTTGTAATGGATTATATAACAAGTATAATGATCAAAGAATATATAAAAGATAAAAGATGTATGTGAAAAATATTTGTCAAGAGTTATTTAAAATGAAGACTTAAGGTTGTTATTTATAGGCAAACCTTTAAAATTCAAATGTTGTCCCAAACAGCTGGATGGTGTGACCTACGGATCTACCATCAGCTGGATCCGTGCCTTGTCATGGTGGATCCATTCGAGGAGCTGGGACAACATTTGTCATTTTAAGATTAACCCTAAATCTATACAAAATATTGTTTTGTACTTATTAAAACTAGTTTAATAAATTCTTCTAGAACAAAATATTTCTTATCACCAATAAAGAAAGATTTTCTAGATTTGGGAAGATTTGGAAAGATTGTTTCCACTTATGGTTAATCTTATTTTGTCTTACATGATTAATATAACTAGCTTATATTTAATCATGTGTTAACTTAAATCATTTGATTAGAAAGGGTTTAATCAAATGATAATATTTTTCTTTGATCATTAACTATGTTTAATAATGCCATATTCATACCTTAAGTGATTTGTCATCGTAAAGTAAACTTTCGACTAAATAACTTGTTTACGTAAACTTTTACGTAGTATGACATTCTATTTGTTATTTTCAAAACATGAAGATCATTAAATATAAATATTGTTTTTGCGTGAATATATATATTAACCATCTCCCCCCTTTTGATGATGACAAAATATAAACTCATGCTTATTAAAAGTTACTAAATAAGTATTTAGTAGATGAGTTTACATATCTTCTCCCCCTTTTTGTCGAAGTAAAAAATAGTGTAGAGGCGGTCCTTGCAAGTCTTGTTTTTGATGAATGCTAAGTGACTTGGTGACGAATGCAAAGTAAAAAAATAAAGACTAGATGCAAGTGCTCTCCTTTGGTGTATACCCCCTTGCTTGGGGAACCAAGTAATTGAGCTATGGATGTGTTGCTACAAAACAAAGTTAGTAGACAAGCAAATATATATATGACAACCACATATGCACACATATAAACATCTTGGCTCCCTATTTATTCATTCTCGTAATGGAATCCTTACACTTATCTTTCTCTCGTGTTATTGATTGTTGGCAAATTTAATGGTAATAAGAATTATCCCGACGACTATGATTTCTCATTTGTTCTATGCGGATGACGCAGTTTTTATAGGTGAATGGTCCCAAGAGAATCTTAATGGGATAATGCAAATGCTTCGTTGCTTTTCTTTATTGTCAGGGCTTTCAATTAACATAAAGAAAAGTCATATTCTTGGTGTAGGAATTCCTTCATCTCTTGTGAATGAAGCTGCTTCTAGGTTGGGGTGTTCGGTTATGAAGGTTCCATTTAAGTATTTGGGTATCACTGTTGGCGGCAACACTTCTTTGGTCAAGTCTTGGGATGATACGATTTATAAGCTTAAGTCGAGGTTATCCAAATGGAAACTCAAAACCCTTTCTATAGGGGGTCGCTTCACTCTTCTTAAATCGGTCCTTGGTTCTACTCCTATCTATAATATGTCTCTTTATAAGGTCCCTAAGGTGGTCGTTAACACAATGGAATCTATTAGAAGAAATTTTTTCAATGGCATCCAGGAGAATGAAAAGAAAATTGCATGGATCAAATGGACCAAGGTGCTTGCTCCAAAAAAACATGGAGGGCTAGGAGTCTCCAGTTTCTATGCTCTAAATAGGGCCCTCTTGTTCAAGTGGATGTGGCGTTTCCTTTCTCGCGACAACTCCTTTGTTTCTATATTCTCGCCATTTCATAGCCCGTATATTCAGGTGTCTAGTGCTGCCACCTTCGATTGGTAGCACTATCATTAAGAAGTTGATGTGCTTAAGGCTCAAGGTATTGACTTAATTTCTCATTGTAAAATTAGAATTGGTAATGGCAGGAGCACAAGTTTTTGGAAATATTTATGGATTGGCGATTGTCGTCTTTGTGATAAGTTTCCGCACTTATATGCTTTGGATGTTAATAAAGAGTGCTCCGTGATGTCCAAGATGAGTGTTCTGTTTTACTTCTTCTTTTCGTAAGTCATTAGAGGAGGTATTGAATCTACAAAGCTTTCTGATATTATGAGTATCCTACGATCGGTGATTGATATTTATCAAGCAATGGAAGGATAAGACACTTTTGGGATTTAAATAGAGATGGTGATTTTCGAGTTAAAGATGTTCGCAACCTGATTGATGAAACTTTCTTCGAAAGATGTTTCTCCATCGGTTCGATCCGATTAAGGTTACATTTTTGGTTGAAGGTCTTGTCTCCTTGAACGTTTCCCACTCGGTTCAACTTGGTTAGCAGGGGTGTGCATGTGCCCTCGTTATCTTGTCCATCTTGTAATATTGTTCAAGAAGACCTGGGACATACTTTGTTCTCTTGTGATTTGGCGATAGGCGTGTCTCGTTTAGTTTGCAGATGGTGGAACTTGACTTGGACCCCTCTCGATTCCTATGCTTCATGGCTGAATTGGTTCAAATCGTTGCGGATGTCCTCTAGTTCTAAAGGAGTTTTAGAAGGAGTTTTTTACACTGCTTGGTGGAGTATTTGGAATTTTAGAAACCTTCTGCTGTTCGCGTCAAATAAACCCCGGAAAGAAGTTCTTTTTGATGATATTGTTACGTGCTCTTTTACTTGGTGTAGTGCTAGACGTAAAAGTACTTTCTCATGGGCGGGCCTTGGTTGGCCTTAAAAACACCCTTATTTACTTTTTTTTGTAATGTTCTAGCTTCTTGCTAGTGGTTTTCAATAAATTTACCGTTCAAAAAAAATCATACACATATGATACACGCAACACACAACACAAGATATACAAGATGAATGATTATCACAAACGTAATGACAAAACATTAACTATTAACTACTTGGAAGCTTGACGTCTTCTTGAGGTTTTATTCACTTTAGAGTGGAAATGGTGTTGATCACTTCATAATGGAATATTGTAACAAGTATAATGATCAAATATATAAAAAGATAAAAAGTGTATGTGAAACTATTTGTCAAGAGTTGTTTAAAATGAAAGCTCAAGGTTGTTATTTATAGGCAAGCCTTTGAAATTCAAATCTGTCCCAGACAGCTAGTCCGTGCGACTCACGGATCCATCATTGCCTGGATCCGTCCCGTGTATTTGGTGGATCCATGGGTGGAGCTGGGACAAATTTGTCATTTTGTGATTACCCCAATTCTATCCAAATATTGTTTTGTACCTTATTAAACTAGTTTTATTAGATTCTTCTAGAAAACAAAAATATTTTTATCACCAATAAGGAAAGATTTTCTGGGATTTGAGAAATGATTTGGTAAGTTTGTCTTCCAATTATGAGTTAATTCTTATTTGTCTTACATGATTATATAACCTAGTCTTATAATTATAATCATAGTGTTAACTTAATATTTGATTCGAAGGGTTTATGCAAAATGATTAATATTTTTCTTTGCATCCTTAACTATATTTAATAATGTCATATTCATACCTTAGTGATTTGTCATCGGCATGTAAAATTTTCGACTCAAAATAAACTTGTTTACGTAAACTTATAGTAGTATGACATTATATTTGTTTTATCAAAAACATGAAGATCATTAAATATAAATATTGTTTTTGCTGCGGAATATTTGTGATAACAATCTCCTCCTTTTTAATGGATGACAAATATAAACTCTTGCCTTATTTAAAAGTTACTTAATAAGTATTAGTGGATGAGTTTACAGTCTTTGCAAGTCTTGTTTTGTACGAATGGCTAAGTCACTTTTGTTAAGAATGCAAAGAAAAAAAAATGACTAAGTTGTAAGTGCTCCCCCTTGGTGTATGCTCCCCTTTGCTTGGGGCACCAAGGAATCGAGCTATGGATGCGTGCTACAAAATAAAGTTAGTAGACAAGCAAATATATATATATCACAAATGCACGCATACACAATGAACATCCATCATCAACACAACAAATAAAAAATAATGTTAAATCCATTATAAGGGATAAAACATAAAATTTCGCATTAAAGCCATTACATGATAAGCTTAAACTAGAAAATTAAAGAAAACAATTAAAAATCCTAAATCTTGGGATAGAAAACATTTTCCCATATAATCCGAGGGGTGAGGTGAAATGGTTATACGGCTAATGCAGAAAGTAAGGTTGGTGTGATGAAGAGCCGAGGTGGTGTCGAATGTATGAGAACATGTAGTTGACACGGTTTTGGAGCATTTGGATTTCATGCCTTGTGGTACTACAACATTGACAAAAACATGTTGTGGAGGTGAGGCATGTCGTTTGGATGAACAAAATCCAAGATGTTTGGAGGATTGGGAAAATCTTGATTTCCAAGATTTGGTGGTGGATGGTAATGTTTTCAAGCGGAGGTGCATTGTTGTGGAGGAGAGGTGTGTTGTTGTTAATGTTAACAAACAAAGGTTGGGTTGGTGGAAATGGTTCAAATCCGGGTGGTGGGTTTGGAAAACTAGGAGGTGGTCGAGAGACACGTGGTGGTGGAGATGGATTGGAAGGGCCCGATGGCCAATTATCCATGGTTTGAGCATAGGGATCATTTGGTGACATTTGAGGTGGAGGAAGTTCTTGAGGTTCTACTTTTATCGGAATGACAAAACGAAGTTTAAGCAGAGGTGTAACATGAGTTGGTGTCGGAGACTCACTTGGTGATGATGAAGAGGTGTAGTGTGTGCTTTTGCTAGAGATGGATTTTGATGGAGCTTGAGGTGGTGAAAGAGATTTCTTTCTAGGAGGTGGTGAAGGAGTTCTCTTATTTGGTTGTTCCTCACTTGAAGATGTGAGATTGACATAGTTTGGATACTTGACACTCATTCTTGCGGTTTTTCTTTTGAAGTTTGGTGAATTTGTTTTGGATGAACTAGTCATGGTAATGAACTAGTAAGGTTGTATGTAAGGAATGTGGAGAAAATGTGAAGAAAATGAAGTTTGAGGATGATGATTATAAGGAGAAAGTGGTGATATGAATTGTATAATGGTTCTTGGATTATATGGAGAACATGTTATATCCTAAGGTTTAAGATCCCACATAGTATCATATAGCATGGTTATAAGATAAAGTAAAAAAAGTTAAAAATCAATAAAATTTAAATTTTGGCGCCTGGACTGAGGGAGCCACGGATCCACCAAAACAACATACGGATCTACCATATGGTGGATCCGTGGGTCGCAGCTTTCAACAAAAATGACCAGAGCATCAATTTGCACCCCAAACACAAAACAAATTATCATGCAAGTAATGTTGTAGATAGAGCCTAATCCTATGAAATTCATTACACAAAATCTAATAGACTTGCACATTATCCTACTAATATTACACGTACTAATTTAACGTAGTTTAGTTAAGATTTTAAGATATCCTAATACATATTTATTTTGAATTACCATTGAGAACGATCATGATTGTGATGATCATGCAAAGCACAACGATAGTCATCGATGATTTCACCGTTAGGAGAGAATTTGCTCATCATACCCATAGAGGGGTGAAAGGAAATGAAGTGTTTACTTTTGAGAGAGAAACGAGTTATTTTGAATAATTTTAAGAGCTTAGATAGAAGGAGACTGTAAGGTAATGGTTCATTTGGAGAGTTTTTTGAACGTTGCATTCGTTTGCCACGAAGAATGCTAGATTGAATGGAGTGGAAGTAGTGATACAATAGAGCATGTATGCACCACAAGCGGATAATTGAATTTTGGGTCCATTGTCACAAAGAATGTTTTCTCTGATAACAATTTTTGTGGTTTTGAGGTAAGGACACACTTCATCAGTGTAGAGGAAATTTGGATTGAGTGTGTCGTATTTTTCTCTATTAAGCCTTTTCTTGGTTATGTTAGTTATGATTGACGTGGGATGATCAAGTTTTGTGAAATATGGATCGTTTGTTTGTGAGTTATTGTAGTTTAGAATGGATGTAAGCGACCATTCATTGCTATAAAAGCAGTGTCCTTCGTGAGGAAGATCTAGAAGAATTCCGAATTCTCTTAAAGTAAAAAGAAAATTTTCTTCATAGATGTTGAAATAGGTAAACCAATCATTGTTTAATGAGTAAAATTGAAAGGATCGATAGAGTTCAAAGAGAAATTGTGGGTAAATTTTACCATCTAAGTGGTAGAAGGATTGAAAACCATTTTTAAAGAAGATTTCTTCAAGATTGACTTGAGTGTTGAAGTTGTTATCAATGATTCTTTCCTCATGTATAGAGTGGTTTGCAAAGTCTTCACATGACATTGGATATCTAAGGAGTTTATTGTGATTTCTATGAGAAAATTATGATAATGACTCGATAAGTGAAAAAATACAATGTAAGAGTGTCTATATGGACTTAATGTGGGTGTGTGGTTTGATTGACTCAAATAAAAGAAAATTAGTGATAACTGTCACAAGAACCCCTCTTTTGTATTATAGCAGAGAAGCTTAATCTGGGGTATTACGTCATGAATCACAGTCCGATAATTAGGAAAACGACTCAAAAGGCTAGTGTTTTGGAAAAATTTAGTTATAATTATTATTCATCAGTGTTTTTACAAAAGAGGTTACCAAACATCATTTCAAACACATTAAAGTTGATATGATAACAGGTTTTGGACGCATCCTCATGTCCAATGCCACTCTGTGCATTAGTTTGCTAATTACCTTGAGATAAACATGCACTAATAAGGGTCAAAACACAACGGTGAGTGAAATTACAGGTTTGAAATTGTAAAATCGGAATACAAGTCAGTCATAAGTGGTTAATAATTGCAACACATATCCAATTATAAGAAAAACAAGTATTTATTGCTCATAAGCTCCAAACAGTAAACATCCGAAGTCAATTTAACGATCTTGAAGGAAAATAATGTACTTAAGGAAAGGTAACTGCCAAAGTTTCATTCTGTGTCTATATATAGTGCGTAATTGGTTACCCAATGTTCAAGAGTAGGGCCAACACAAGAGGTTACCCAACAAGAGTCGTCCCCCCAATAGATCTATGCACAATATCCACGGTTACACTCGCCAAGTGACTAATTGTTACATGATTACAGGTAGATTGGCAGTGAAAGCAACTTATAGGCTTAATATATCAGGATAGCATACAGTTTAGAAAAACATCTTGTTATTCATGGTTTATAGCATGTATCTACCTAACGAGATTTAGAATAAATATGGTAAATGTAGGGACTCTTTGTACTTCACCTTATCAAGGTAGTTGATTTGATTTAAAAACATGAATTTCAAATGAGAGTTAAGACAGCCTATCACGCAAAGCCTAGGGGTATATGTCATAGTTTAGTATCGATTGTTGATCGATTACCAAATTTATTTTCATAAAGTTTACACGGTTATTTTTGGTTTGATAAACTTGATGAAAAGTTATAGTTCATTGTTCGGGCTATCATAATCAGAGGTCAATGTAAGTAAAACCGTTTGAGGAAAGGAACAGACTTTAAATCGTAAATCCAGCAACTCGTCAAAGGTGCTCTCAAATGAAACCCCTCACATGAAATCTCCTAGTTACGTAATACGATCTAGATTAAATGATAACGGTTTTATCTTTTTTTTAGTTAAGCTTTTCTTCCAAAAGCGTAGGGATGATAAGTATTGTTAAATATATAAGCTTAATTTATTTTATAGGTTTCGATCGACGAATGATTATGACTCAATGTGTGAGGTTTTAATAAAATCGCGAGTCTCTTATAATATTTAAAATATATTTTTATAGAAATTATATAAAAATATTACATTTGTATACCCTTGAGCATGACTAATAATGGACAATATATAACTTTGATATTATATATATATTACAACAATTAGATCTCTTTAATTTATATTTTTAAAACATTAAACCTTTATCTTTCAAGTTTGACAATAAACACAAACCCTTGAAGTTTTTCTTTATGGATAATTACTCATTTTCAGGGCCCCTCTAGTTATATGTTTTCAAGTATTTTAAATATATACTCTATGTTTCAAGAATTTACAATATATACCCCTTTGCATGAAAACATTTGTGAATTAAGTCCAAAAACCATAATATTGATATTTTTTATTTAGAAATCAATTTTTTAGGTTATAGCTTATTACTATAAGCTAAAATAAGTAACTTTTATGAGCTTATAGCTTATGAAAAGAGCTTGTGAGCTTAAAAATCCAAAATGGGTTCGTTTGGTTTAAAATGATTAACCCGATGGGTTTAAGGCTTTAAGATTAGTTTTGAAGCTTATAAAAATGATAAATGAGCTTATTGAAATAGCTTATTATAACAGATTATGGCTTATAGCTTGTTAGATACAAGAAAAGAGCTTTTTAGGGTTTTTAGAGTGCGTTTGGTTTAGGAAAACCAAATGGTTAAGCTTTAGGGTTTAAGGGCTGATTTCATAAGATCATAAGGATGTATAGGAGCTGATGTATAATCTAAAACAATACAAGAGTTTATAGAACATGGTGAAGACTTACAAAAGCTTGAATGGGTCGAAATTGATGAAATGGGTCGAACACTTTATGTTATGAATCAAAGACTACTTTCTTCTTAAATTTTGGCTTCTACTTAGCTTAAACCTTCTTTCTTCTCTTCTATGACATGGCTAGAATATGATTTTAAGGTATTATGAAGTTTTGATGGTGAATTGAAAGTGTATGTATGTATGCGTAAATATAGTGTAAAGAAAAGAGTATTGCCCAAGTTTACTTGGAGTGGTGACCAAGTTAAGTGGAGTGGTGGCCAAGGTGTTGTAGAGTAGTGACCAAGTAATAGCTAGGGTGCAAGGAGGTGATTCATGGAGCTACTTGAGGTGCTTGAGGTGCTTGAGGTGCTTGAGGTGCTTGAGGTGCTTGAGGTGCTTGAGGTGCTTGATTTTTAGGTTAGAACTAGTTTTAGGTGTTTAGGGTTTTCGTCTAGGTTTAGGTTAGAATTAGGGTTTTGTTTAGGGTTTAGTTTCTTGGTTTAGAAGTTGTGCTTTAAGTGTTGTAACTTGTGTTAAAGTGGTGGTAAGAAATAAACATGATTTTGGAGGGAAAATGACCTAGTTTGAATTCTATGCATGTTTAACTTGTACTTTGAGCTTTAGGGAGTTGTACATTGGTTTTGGAGGGAATTAATATTCAAAAGTTATGCATTGTACACTTGTACACATGCCTTGCAAGCTTGAACATTCACTTTATATGTAAACATTTCATATAATTAGGGTGTTGATATAAACGTTAACGTTTGAAATCCGTTTTGTAATAACGTTTTGAAAAGTACGTTAAATAGATAACGTATGATAAAATAGAGTTTAAAACATATTGCTTGACATATTATAACGTTTACTGGCTATAAACGTTGATGAAATTGGCATAGGTAGGTTGCGTGAGCTCGTTTACTTAGGTTATGCAAGTTACGTTGCATAATAGGTGGAATAAAGCAAAAATATTCCCGTGAAAATGGTTGTACTTAATTTAATAAGTAGATATTACATTGATGACAATTGTATCTAATTTAATAGATGGATAATTACATTGATGAAAATTGTGGGTTGTTATAGTCTCCCAACCTTAAAAGAAATCTCGTCCCGAGATTTAGTTGGATGTCGGAGTGATGTTTGAAAATAGATGCGGATACTTGGCACGAATTTGATCTTCGCGTTCCCACGTAAATTCTGGTCCTCTTTTAGAGTTCCATCTTACTTTGACTATAGGAATACGACTTTGTCTTAGTTGTTTGACTTCACGATCCATAATTTCTATTGGTTCCTCCACAAAGTTGAGTTTGTCATCGAGCCGAAGCTCTTTCATTGGAATGATGAGAGATTCATCAGATAGGCATTTCTTTAAATTAGAAACGTGGAAAGTACTGTGGACACTACTGAGTTCTTCAGGAAGCTCAAGTGTGTATGCCACTGGGCCGACCCTTTTAAGGATCTTAAATGGTCCAATGTACCGGGGGTTAAGCTTTCCTCGCTTTCCGAATCGATAATATCTCTTGTTATATTTTGATATAATCTTAAAGCTAGACAAATAAGAATCCGATTTCTTGTCCATACTCAAAAACTTGTCAATTAGATTTGATAATAATATCAATCATAGTTTGAATAATGAGTTGATATATATTCGAAATCTTTCTTGACCCTCACGAACACTCTTTAAAAGAAGACAAATAAAGATTTTCATAGTGTGTTCCACGAAACCAAGAACTAGTTGGTAAGTGTGAGGTTGATAATAATGACAAGTTAATTCTTCTTACTTCAAGATTGTCATATGTATTTTGCGATTGCGAAAAACTATTATGTTGTTTATGCATAGTATAGCGTAGTTTTTGACAGTTTAATTATAATGAATGATTTTTCTAACGCGTTTAAATACAACACCACCATCTTTTGTAAAAACACTATAAGTTTAATATAAAAGAGAATATACTTATGTGTAGTGTATACAACAATGCTAACACAAGCAAAGTTTAAAATACATTTTCCTTTTATTTAATTAACAATGTAATAAATACATATCTTTTTATTTTGTTTAACCAACACAAGGTCAAACACTGCAAGATGATGAAAAGATTTAGACTTCTTGTTGGAAGAGAGTTGATGTGTTGGAAGTATTTTAGTGATGGGTTTTAACATATGATCTTAGGACATTATTTTTCCACACACTTGACAAACTATTAAAATCTATGCCTAAGTGGGGTTACTACACTCAAAATGGTTCTACAAGATGTTTTTTGTAACACTTGTACATACAGTGATCTACTGCCTATATGCAATGCACAAACAATTTTGCAACTTAACGCAAGAAATCTAGCGTAATTCCTATTAGGCATAATCCGAAAACTAGTAACATACAAATAGCATACATGGCACATGTGTTTAGATATATAATTAGCTCAATTACAAATAGTAATGATTACTTATTAATATCTATTAACCAAGTTGAAACAAAAGTAAACACACATAATCATCTTGCATACACATAAGGATATTCGTCGTTGTTTTGTGTATTAGATATAACGATGTATACTTTGCTTGATTTGATTTAAAAATAAAATAGTTCCTCCTCATTTCAAAGATTAATTAAGATCAATATTTTGAAAGGACAAATACACTATTTTTCAAAGATATATCAATTAGAAATGCCCGACTCAAAGGAAAATGTAAAATACAAGTTTTACGTTAAAACGGAACTCAAAGTTTTGACCATTATGTAGTATTTTGCATTTATGACTTATTTAAGTTTAGAATGAAGACTTGGAAGTATTTTTAAATGAAAGTAGACTCAATTATCTTCGAAATGGCGGGTGGCACGACTTCTACGGACTTACGGTTGATTTTATATGATTTTTCAAAGTTTTCCAAAATCTGCTAAAATAGATAGACGCCCCCCATAAAGGTGACGGCCCCCAGATATATTTGGGGGCCGCCTGAACATTTATGGGACCGCCACCAATGACCCCAAAACACGTTTTTCGTACAAAATCATTTGGTGACTTAACTGTAGAACGTAGGACTTTAAGAAGTTGTTTCAGCACATAAAAAACGTGTTTTAGACGCCATTTCTACTCTTACGACTAGAAAATATATATTGACATTTTCAAACTCTTTTTAAAAGATTTTTCTTCAAACTATTATACGAAATATATATTAACAACAAAACTAGTACGAATCAAGCAACAAAACAGTTTTCATATTTAATCCCCTTCATGGGTAATTTGATACATGGATCGTACTCTATTTTAAAAACGATTTGTTTTGAAAACTAGAGCGACGTGGCTCTGATACCAATTGTGGAAACCGTAGAGGAGGGGGGTGAATACGTTTCCATTTAAAAACTTTAAGATCAAAGATTACATCACTCTTCTACCGGCGGTCCCATATATATATGGGGCCGCCAAGTATATCAGGGGGCCGCCTGATTTATGGGACCGCCTCCAGAAGAGGTTTTCGGACTAGATCTTTTGTATCAAATCACCAATCAAGTTTGACGTAATATGAGAAGTGTCGATAATGGATTTACAATAACTAGCACTTATTCTACCAATATATCCACACTCACAATGTTTAATACAAAGAGCTACACAACCATGTCTAACACAACATACACAACGATTCACACAATGCAAGTATAAAAGTAAAGCGATAAATATAAAGACATAAGTAAAGAGAAAGGTAAAAGGAAATGCAAACCGGACACGGTGATTTATAGTGGTTCGGTCACGAAGCTCCTCTTCGCCCTACTCCACTCCCCGAGTATCCAACTCGAGAGTTACTTCACTAATCAACAAGCTCCCTTTCGGCGGAGAAAACCTTATACCAATGCTTACATTATTTTCCGACACTAAGCTAGATGTCGAGTTCTTCTTCGGGTACAACCAAACCCGTTATGTTTTATGGCCCAACATAACAAACCTTGTGTTTTATGGCCTAAACACATAAACCGCGTCGCTTACATTATTTTCCGACACTAAGCTAGATGTCGAGTCCTAATCTTAGCTAGAACCAATCTACCACTTCACCAATGTATTTTAAGGCCTAAAATACTAACCAACCCACAATCAACCCATCCAAATATATACATCATTTGGATCTACACACTACTAAAGATTGGAAGACATGGACTCGATCTATATGTAACAAATGTTACAAATGGACTAACTAGACTACATAACTTCGGATCTTGAAGATGACCGAAGTTCTTCTCTTGCACTTGAGGAAAGGAGGAAAGGATAGAAGATTTGATCACATTTAAACAAGATTAACCAAGTTAAATGATCAAAGATTTAGAGAGATTTAGTGAGATCTAGAGAGAGAAAGAACTGAAAGAAAATCGTGCAAAAGGGTTATGAAAATAGTTGGAGGTGACCCACTATTTATAAGAGCTGAAAAACAGCCTGTCAGGAAATGGCGGTCCCAGATATATTAGGGGGCCGCCGGATATTTAAGGGGGCCGTCGGCCTATTTAAGGGACCGCCCCGACAGACGCTCCTGTTTTTGTCTTTTTGTGGTGACAAACTTGTCTGGTGAAAGTGACACTTGTTTTGGGGGGAAAATGGCTAGATTTGAATTTTGAAATAATTACTACATAAAACATTTCTTTATAATTCAAAAATAATTTGTCTAATTAAGTTTTGAAAAAATTATTTTGTTACATTTATAAAAATGTAAAGTTTAAGACAAAAACTTATTTCTTTGATCATCCTACAAGTTTAATGCTTGTTTGTACATACCTTATGTGATTTACGTCGGGTGTAAACCAATGTCCGTCTTGATGCATACTTGAGACGTCGAGAGATGTTGATGCATGTATGCATTGATGATTTGTGATTACGAGTAACTTGCGCACTTTACGTTACGTATTACAAGTCACATGTTTGTCATCACCAAAACATAAAGAGATCGTATAGATTAAATATCGTAATATTTGCACTAACAATCTCCCCCTTTTTGATGATGACAAACTATGTAAACTATAACACATAGTAAAGTTTAAAACTTACTCGTTTACACTCCCTTCTCCCCCTTTTGTCGAAGCAAAAAGGTATTATGTGGATATGAGAAGAAGATATGTGAGGATGGTAGGTGCTTCAAGTATATACGTTGGAGGAATGAGAAGAAGATAGGTGCTCCGAGTATATAGGTTTGAGGAGAGGATATGAAAAATAAAGGTGAGCTTGCATCATCCTAGTAAAGTCTTTTATCATCACGGTTTAACCAACTCCATGCTATTTACCCACATATCTCTGAGCTCCCCCTTGCTCATTACATCCCCATGATAATTACGTTCCTTGTATATTGACTCTAATGGATCCATGGATGCTCAAGAAGTTTGATGCAATATAAATGAGTAAAACGCTTGCAAGTGCTCCCCCTTGGTGTGTGCTCCCACTTATTTGGGGCACTAAGGAGTCAAGATATTGTTGTGCTACAAAACAAAGTTAGTAGACAAGTGCACATATACATATAGCAAAACATTAGCGGGGAAATAGACATGCACTTCTAGGTTTTATTATTCTAAAGTATGACACTTTGAAAGAAAGTTAGAAGCTAGACACATGCAAACAATATTTTAAAAACAACAATCTAAATGATATAATAAAAAGACTCATGACGTATGTTTATGGAGAAAGATTAAACCGACTTTTAATAAACGAGAATGGGATTCGTTTATTAATTGACACAAAAATATTATGAGAATGACCTTTTAAAAGTAGACGAATGACACTTAATATCTTGGCGAGATATGTCAAAATATATACTTAAAAAAATAAAAGGGAAGATAAGATGATGATGGAGACGATATGCTCTTGGATGTGAATGAAAATGATTCCATAGAGCCAAAAAGTAGGAAAAGATGAATGAGACTAAAGAGGGAAGGTGTTATTAAGAGGTTTTCAGAAATGATTGATATATCATATGCACTAACAATTGATGTGCATGTGATCCTATCAAGACAAAGGTGGACGATTGAGAATTTAAAGGTTTATTTAGTGTTTTGTTGGTTGTCAATGTTCAGGAAGAAAGATGGGTAAATGAAATGAGGTTGTAGTTATTTTATTATGGAAGAATAGTCGGAGATGAAACAATATGGTGACTCAATAACACTTGAAGATTGAATATCTTCTTTATGTTCTTCACATTCTAGAAAGTGGAAAGTTTTGTGAAGGACTAATATTTGGATTTCGTAAAACACTTAAATATTTCAAATGAAATAATTTAGTTGTCACGAGATATAAAAGTACTTTTAATAGTAACAAGACTATTAGAAGAGGGTGGCTTATACTTCCTTCTTAGTCTTCTATGGCTTGGTTAGATCATTATTTTGAAGTTGTATGAAGTTTTGATGGTGAATTGAAAGTGTGTGATGTATGCGTGTATATATAGGGCTAGGGAAGGAGTTAATGGCCAAGTTTGAAGGGTGGTGGCCAAGTAAACTTGGAGTAATTTGGCCAAGGGTTTTACTAGGAACTAATGGGGGGCGAGAGAGCTAGGAGGGTATCTTAAAGAGGTGTAAGAGTGTGAGAGGGGTTCGGTTAACAAAGGGTGACGAGGGGGTATTTGTTTGCTTAGTGAGCAAGGGTGGTGATGGAGGTGGTAGGGTGGTTGCTTGGTGGTAACAAGGAGGCTAGCATGTAGGTGGATCATGGTGGAGGGAGGGTGTAGCTTGTCCTTGGTTGGTTCGAAACTAGTATTTAAGTGGTATCAGGTCAGTATGGGTTTTTCGAATTATGTATTGGATTTTCTGGATGAGGCTAGGGTTAGGATTAGAGAGGGAAATGTGATTAGATATGATGCATTGGATTGCTTGTACTTAGTCCTAAAGAGTTGGTATGAAATCCTTAAGAAATTGGAGGGAAATAAGCTAGTTTGAATTCGATGCATAGTCAAATTATACTTTGAGCTTTAAAGAGTTGTACACTGAAATCGGGGTTTTGAAATCGGGGTTTTGATATAAACATGCCTTATAGGTTTGTACATTTGGTTTAAATGAAAACATTACATGAAATCGGGGTTTTGATATAAACGTTAACGTATAATGTTCTTTTTTGAATAATTCTTGAAAAGGCGACATAAAAAGATAACGTATGATTACAATGGAGTTTAAAACATATTGCTTACATATTAAAATAAATTACTTGCCATAAACGTCTTGATGACATTTGCATTGTAAGGTTTGCGTGAGCTCGTTTTTATTTGTAATGTAAGTTATGTTAAATAATGATGGAATAAAAGCAAAAATAATTTCCATAGAAAATAGTTGTACTTAATTAGTAATCGATATTACATTGATAAAAATGTGGGTTGTTATCGTCAATCAGAAACACCCCCAATATTTGACATATAGCATCGAAACTAATTTGGGGTAATACTTCAAGAATCAATAGTCTTAAACATAGAAAACGACTCAAAAGGACTTTTGGAAAATTTAGTTATCATGCAATAATATATCAGAGTTTTACAAAAGAGGTCACAAAGTACATTAAAAACATAAAGTTTGAATGATAACAAGTTTGGACATCCTCAAGTCCAATGCCAATCTATTGCCATAAGATATGCTCAAATAACCTAAGATATACATGCTAAAAAGGTCAACATAAAGGTTGATGAAATTCACAGTGTTGAATGATAATGTTTGAATACAAGTCATCATAAGTGGTAATAATTGCAACGAATACAATTATCATGGAAAACAATATTATTGCCGTAAGCTCATGCAACCAAACATTAACATGGAAATCACCTCAGTGACATTAGTGAGGAATAAATGTCCTCATGGAAAGGTAACTTGCCAAAAGAAAACTCCATTTGGTTTCCCAAAATAAGTAGCTTTGGTAAACCCCATGTACGGGTATACCAACGACATTGAGTTGTCACCGCCTCCCCAAAAATCTATCCCAATATTCGCGTTCGACTCGCAAAGTGACTAATGGTTCAGTGATTAAGAAATATTGGGCAGTGAAGGCAAACTTAGGGCAATAATATAACAGTAAACCATATAGTTGGAAAAAAGTACGTGTATCATGATTAATAGCATGTATTCCTCTCCCCCCTCGAGTTTTGAAAACATGTAAAGGTGGGACTATGAACTCACCTTATCAAGGTAGTTGATTGATTTGAAATTTAATTCAAATGAGAGTAAACAGCCTCGTCACGCAACCTGGGGTAATATGTCAAGTCTTAGTTTGATTGTTTTCAACACTATATTCCTACAGTATAACGTACATGGTTTTTTTTTTGGGTTTATTAGTTTGTGAAAAATATCGTATCACTGTTTGGGCTATCATAATTCAGAGGTCATGTAGTAAACGTTTGAGGAGCTAGGACACTTTAAATCGTAAATCCAGCAACTCGTCAAAACTATATACCCAAATGAAGCCCCTCACATGAAATTCCCTAGTAATGTGATATGTTATAAATTAAATGATAAGATTTTATCATTTTTAGGTTTCTTCAAAAGCTAGTGGATGATAAATTATGTTAAATATATAACATAATTATTTTATAGTGTTTCCGAGATCGATAAATGGATACGTCAAATGTATCAGTTTTAATAAAATTGAGTTTATCATATTTTAAATATATTTTATCATTAATATACAAATACTACATTTTATACCTTTATAATAAGAAAATGACATATATACCCTTGGTAATATAATAATTTACACTTTAATTCCTTTATAATACAGTTTTATAAACTTTTTGTAACCTTTAACTTTAAGAAATGGCAAAATATGCCCTAGTGGATTTAACTTTAAGAAAAAATTACATTTTCAGCCCCTCTAGTTTATAAGTTTCAGAAATTTACAATATATACCCCTTTGCATGAAACCTTTTGCGAATTAAGTCCAAAAACCATAATATTGATATTTTTGATTTAGAAATGGATTTGCAGCTTATAGCTTATTACAATAACTCACATAAGTAACTTTACCGAGCTTATAGCAAATCACAAGAGCTTATTAGCTTAATATCAAAAACGGGTATATTCGTTTGCGGTTTAAAAAGATTAACCCGATGGGTTTAAGGCTTTAAGATTAGTTTTTAAGCTTATAGAAATGATAAAAGAGCTTATAAGAATAGCTTATAATATCAGCTTATGGATTTTAAGGTTTAGGTTTTACAAAAATAGCTTATTGGCGTTTTAGGGTGCGTTTAGGGCACGTTTTAGTTTAGGAAAACCAAATTAATGATTTAGCTTGATCAAATGATTATAACAAAGCTTAAACATGATCTATAATGATGCAAGAGCTTATGGAACGAGTTATAGGACTTACAAGTACACGAATGGGATCAAAGATGGTGAAATGGATCGAATGAGCAAATGAGAACCAAAACCTTTGAATCAAAGACTTTTCTTCCTGTTTCTTGGCTTCTATGTGAGGCCCTCTACTTCCTTTAAGATCCTTCTACGCTTGGTGTATATCATTATTTTGAAGTTGTATGAAGTTTTTGATGGTGAATTGAAAGTGTGTGATGTATGCGTGTATATTTAGGGCTAGGGAAGGAGTAGTGGCCAAGTTTGAAGGGTGGTGGCCAAGTAAACTTGGGGTAGTGGCCAAGGGTTTTTACATGGGTGAATCAGAAGATGCTTGGAGGTAGCTAAATAGGTTTAAAGAGATCTGATAGGGGGTTCGTAATAGACAAAGGGTGACATGGAGGGGTTTGTTTTGCGTTAGTTGCAAGGGTGGTGATGGAGGTGGTAGGGTGGTTGCTTGGTGGTGACAAGGAGGCTAGCAAGTAGGTGGATCATGGTAGAGGGAGGGTGCTTGCTTGGACTTGGTTTAGTTCAAAACTAGTTAAGTGGTATCAGGGTCATTAGGGTTTCGAATTAAGGTTTTAGATTTTGGACGAGCTAGGGTTAGGATTATAGAGGGAAATGTGATTAGATATGATGCATTGGATTTCTTGTACTTAGTGCTAAAAAGGTGGTACGAAATCCTTAAGAAATTAGAGGGAAATGAGCTAGTTTGAATTCAATGCATAGTCGAATTGTACTTTGAGCTTTAAAGAGTTGTATACAAATTTAGGAGGGAAGTATAATTCAAATTTTTATGTATTGATAACTTGTACACATGCCTTATAGGTTTTTACATTTGATTTAAATGAAAACATTACATGAAATCAGGGTTTTGATATAAACATTAACGTATAATGTTCGTTTTATAATAACGTTTTGAAAGGCACATTAAATAGATAACGTATGATAAAATAGAGTTTAAAACATATTGTTTGACAATTATAACATTTACTTGCCATAAACGTTGATGAAATTTGCATTAGTAGGTTGCGTGATCTCGTTTACTTTTGTAATGTAAGTTACGTTACATTATGGATGGAATAAAGCAAAAATATTTCCATGAAAATTGGTTGTACTTACTTGAAATAAATAGATCTTACTTTGAGAAAATATGGGTTGTTATAGTCAATCTGTAACACCCCTGTATTTGACATATAGCAGCGGAAGCTAATTTGGGGTATTACTTCATGAATCAATAGTCATAATCATAGAAAACGACTCAAAAGAGACGTTTTAGAAAATTTAGTTATGGCTTTTAGTGAGGAAACGACTCAAAAGTGACATTAGTAAGGAATAAATGTCCTCGTGGAAAGGTAACTTGCCAAACTAACCCATTGTTCTTAAATATAGTATGTTTGGTTACCCCCATGTACGGGTACACCAACGGGAGTCGTCACCCCAATAGATATATCCACAATATTCATGTTCACAACAGATCGCAAGTGCTAATGTTCAATGGATTAAAAAATATGGGCAGTGAAGGCACACTTAGGCAATAATATATCAGGAATAGCATACTGTTGGAAAAATAACTTGTATTCAAGTTTATAGCATGTATGTCCGCCACGGAGTTTAAAAACATGTAATAGGTGGGACAAAGAAGTTCACCTTAACAAGTAGGTTGATTGAATTTGAAGATTTAATTTCAATGGAAGTAAACAGTCTTCGTCAACGCAACCTGGGTAATAATTGTCAATCTTAGTTTATATTGATTCAAAATTTTATTTCATAAAGTTTTAAACTGTAAATGGTTTTGGTTTATTAGTATTGTGAAAATATCGTATCACGTTCGGCTATCATAACCAGAAGTCTTGTAGTAAACGTTTGAGAGCTAGGACACGTTAAATCGTAAAACCAGACTCGACAAAACTTCTACCCAAAATGTAGGCCCATCAAATGAAACTCCCTAGTGAACGTGACGTTATAGTTTAATGATAAGATTTTTATCATTTTTTTTAGGTTTACTTCAAAAGTTCTATGGATGAGATAAACTTATGTAAAATATATAACATAAATATTTATTATAGTGTTTCGATCGAAAATATAACTGACAAATGTGACGGGTTTTAAATAAAAATAGAGTCTTCATAATATTTAAATTATATTTTTATCATTAAATCTAAAAAATATTACATTTTAATACCTTTAAGAATACAAAAAAGACTAAAAATATACCTCAGTGGTATATATAATTTACACTTTTATTCCTTTATATATAAGTTTATAACTTTTTAACCTTTTTTTGCTTCATTTTCAATCCTTTTTACCTGTAAGACAAAAAACACAATACAAACATATTTGCAACATAATTATCTATATTTTAGTGTTTTTAGTCCTTTTATAGTGTTTTATGGGGTACAAATTATGTATATTTGCCAATATCAGTTACCATTGTTTGATTCCCAATATTTCTTTCTTCCTGAAGAGATTTTACCACCTCAGAATGAGCCCGTTTCCTATCACCCTCTTGCTACTGATTTCTCTACCCCACCTCAGGTATTTGAGATTGGAGAGAATTATCATGGCGCTCCAGACACGTCTTACGCACGCCATAAGAAACAGATCGAGACTATTTTGAATCACTTAGATGAGATCCGTCTTTCTTTTTAATTGATCTTTCAGAATGTGTATCGATTACCGGGAGCTAAATAAACTCACCGTAAAGAATCGTTACCTATTACCCAGGATCGATGATTTATTCGACCAACTTCAAGGTTCGAGTACTTACTCAAAAATTGACTTAAGATCAGGCTATCACCAACTGAGAGTCAGGGATGAAGATATTCCTAAGACTGCTTTCAGAACGCAGTAAAGACACTACGTATTCCAAGTGATGCCATTTTGTTTAACTAACGCACCTGCTGTATTCATGGATCTCATGAATCGTGTGTGTAAACCATACTTGGATAAATTTATAATAGTATTCATTGATGATATTCTCATCTACTCTCATAACAAAGAAGAACACGCAGATCACTTGAGAATAATCTTAGAATTACTCAAAAAGGAGAAATTATATGCCAAGTTCTTCAAATGTGATTTTTGGATTAGTATCGTGCAATTTCGCGGGCATATGATTGATAGTCAAGGAATTCACCTTGACCCCGCCAAGATTGAAGCAGTTAAGAATTGGGCATCTCCTACCACACACATAGAAGTACGCCAATTATTAGGACTTGTCGGTTACTATCAGAGATTCATCAAAGATTTCTCAAAAATTGCAAAGTCTTTGACTGGAATTACCCTAGTAAACTACGAAGTGTCATCTGGGGAGAAGGGGGGGGGGGGGGGAAAAAACCCCCAAAATTGGGGGGAAGTCAGCTTCGTTGCTAAAACAGAAAACTTTGTGAAGCTCCATCTTAGCATTACATAAGGGGGGGGAACAACGTTTTTGTTGTTTTATTATGTGATGCTCTATCAGGTATGGGAGCAGTGCTAATGCAAAAAGAAAAAGTTATTGCATATGCATCTCGACAACTCAAACCTAATGAAGAAAATTATACCACATACGACCTTAAATTAGGAGCAGTTATGTTCGCTCTTAAAATTTGGAGACACTATCTGTATGGCACAAAGTGTACTGTGTTCACTAATCATAAAAGTCTTCAGCATATCCTTGATCAGAAAGAGTTGAACATGAGACAACGTCGTTGGTTAGAATTGCTCGCAGATTACGATTGTGAGATTCGCTATCATCCTGGAAAGGCAAATGTTGTAGCAGATGCCTTAAGCCAGAAAGAACGAATCAAACCACTCTGAGTCAGGGCATTAGTCATGACCCTTCACCCAAAATTACCATCATAAATCCTCGAAGCCTAAACCGAGGCAATCAAGGGAGAGAACATCAAAGCTGAGAATCTACAAGGAATTGACAAAGCATTTGAAGTACATCCTGATGGAACCCGATGTATCAAAAATCAAAGTTGGTTACCACTCTTTGGTAATTTGAGAGATTTAATCATGCATGAATCCTATAAATCAAAGTATTCCATCCACCCAGGTTCTGACAAGATGTATCAGGATCTAAAGAAACTCTATTGGTGGCCTAACATGAAGGCAATCATCGCTGAATTTATCGGCAAGTGTTTGACATGTTTTAGAGTTAAAGCAGAATGTCAGAAGCCATCCGGCTTGCTGATATAACCAGATATTCCTACATGGAAATGGGAAAGAATAACGATGGACTTCGTTACAAAACTACCCAAAACGTCAAGCGGACATGACCAATTTGGGTCATTGTAGATTGCCTTACCAAATCAGCACATTTCATCCCCACCAGAGCAACATATAGTATGGAAATCCTTACAAGGTTATATATAAAGGAAATAGTCTCACGGCATAGAGTGCCGATATCTATCATCTTGGATCGTGACAGTCATTTCACATCCAGATTCTGGCAGTTATTGTAGAATGCTTTGGGTACTCAATTAGACATGAGTACGGCATATCATCCCGAAACTGATGGACAAAGTGAAAGAACCATCCAAACACTCGAAGACATGCTTCGAGCCTGTGTTATAGATTTTGGAAAAGGATGGGAAAGACACTTACCATTGGAAGAATTTTCTTACAATAACAGTTACCATGCCAGTATTAAGGCAGCACCATTCGAGGCTCTTTATGGTCGAAAGTGCATATCACCTGTCTGCTGGGCCGAAGTTGGAGATGTTCAACTCACAGGACCAGAGATAATCCATGAACCCACCGAAAAGATAGTACAAGTTTGACAACGCTTGCAAGCTGCTAGAGATCGGCAAAGGAGTTATGCCAATGTAAGACGAAAGCCTTTGGAATTCAAAGTTGGAGATCATGTTATGTTGAAAGTATCACCACAAAAATGTATCATTCGAGTCGGAAAGCGAGGAAAGCTTAACCCCCAGTACATTGGACCATTTAAAAGGGTTGGCCCAGTGGCATACACACTTGAGCTTCCTGAAGAACTTAGTAGTGTCCACAGTACTTTCCATGTTTCTAATTTAAAGAAATGCCTATCTGATGAATCCCTTGTCATTCTAATAAAAGAGCTTCGGCTTGATGACAACTCAATTTTGTTGAAGAACCAGTAGAAATTATGGATCGTGAAGTCAAGCAACTAAGATAGAGTCGTATTCCTATAATTGAAGTAAGATGGAACTCTAAAAGAGGACCAGAATTTACGTGGGAACGCGAAGATCAAATTCGTGCCAAGTATCCACATCTATTTTCAAACATCACTCCGACATCCAACTAAATCTCGGGACGAGATTTCTTTTAAGGTTGGGAGACTATAACAACCCACAATTTTCATCAATGTAATTATCCATCTATTAAATTAGATACAATTGTCATCAATGTAATATCTACTTATTAAATTAAGTACAACCATTTTCACGGGAATATTTTTGCTTTATTCCACCTATTATGCAACGTAACTTGCATAACCTAAGTAAACGAGCTCACGCAACCTACCTATGCCAATTTCATCAACGTTTATAGCCAGTAAACGTTATAATATGTCAAGCAATATGTTTTAAACTCTATTTTATCATACGTTATCTATTTAACGTACTTTTCAAAACGTTATTACAAAACGGATTTCAAACGTTAACGTTTATATCAACACCCTAATTATATGAAATGTTTACATATAAAGTGAATGTTCAAGCTTGCAAGGCATGTGTACAAGTGTACAATGCATAACTTTTGAATATTAATTCCCTCCAAAACCAATGTACAACTCCCTAAAGCTCAAAGTACAAGTTAAACATGCATAGAATTCAAACTAGGTCATTTTCCCTCCAAAATCATGTTTATTTCTTACCACCACTTTAACACAAGTTACAACACTTAAAGCACAACTTCTAAACCAAGAAACTAAACCCTAAATCATTCTAAAACCCTAATCTTAACCCTAAACCCTAAACAAAACCCTAATTCTAACCTAAACCTAGACGAAAACCCTAAACACCTAAAACTAGTTCTAACCTAAAAATCAAGCACCTCAAGCACCTCAAGTAGCTCCATGAATCACCTCCTTGCACCCTAGCTATTACTTGGTCACTACTCTACAGCACCTTGGCCACCACTCCACTTAACTTGGTCACCACTCCAAGTAAACTTGGGCAATACTCTTTTCTTTACACTATATATACACGCATACATACATACACTTTCAATTCACCATCAAAACTTAATACTACCTTAAAATCATATTCTAGCCATGTCATAGAAGAGAAGAAAGAAGGATTACGCTAAGTCAAAGCCAATATTTAAGAAGAAAGAAGTCTCTTGATTCATCTTTTAAGTTTTCAAGTTGTTTTTGCTCCATTCGACCCATTTTCATCATTTCAAGTACTAGTAAGCTTTCTATTTTGTTCTATAAACTCTTGTCTTATTTTAGAACTTTCATAAGCTTTATTAGATCCTATATAAGTCACTTGCTTAAAGCCTTGAACCACAAACCCATGCGTTTTGGTTTTCCTAAACCAAACGTGCCCATTTTGATCTTTCTAGTTCACAAGCTTTTTCTATAAGCTTTAAGCTCGTAAACTTAACTTATTTTAGCTTATTCTAATGAGCTATAACCTGCAAAATAGATTTCCAAATAAAAAATATCAATATTATGGTTTTGGACTTAATTCGCAAATGGTTTCATGCAAAGGAGTATATATTGTAAATTCTTGAAACATATAACTAAAGGGGCTGAAAAGGTAATTATCCTAAAGTTAAACTTCTAGGGTTGTTTTGTCATACTTGAAAGTTAAAGGTTTAATGTTTTAAAAATATAATTAAAGGGTTAATTTTGTAAATAAATATATATATCAAGGGTATATATTGTCATTTTTATATTCTCAAGGGTATAAAATGTAATATTTTTATATTAATTAGAAAAATATATTTAAATATTATAAGACTCGATTTTATTAAAGCCTGACACATTTTGTCATTATCATTTATCGATCGAAACATCATAAAACAATTATGTTATATATTTAACATAATTTATCATCTACTAACTTTTGAAGAAACTTAAAAAGATAAATCTTATCTTTTAATCTATAAGGTATCACGATACTAGGGAATTTCATATGAGGATTGTTAGGAATAAATCTTCATATGTCTTAATACTGCCAACAGTACTAAAGGAGTTAGTACTGCCAATACAAAGTTAGTACTGCCAGTATTAAGTGAGTACTGTCAATGTTACTTAATACTGTTAGTAGAAGGAGTTAGTATTGCTAAATGGTCAAAGCTACTAAACTAAAGATAAGGATGCATGAAGTCTATTTCGGAATGTTTATATTTGAATTGTAACTGAACCTAAATGATAGGCTGATATTTTTGTAAAGGGCTCCTTGTATTTCTTTAATAAGGTGAGTTATAGTCTCACCTTTTAGGTTTTTATAAATCTGTGGGGAGGATTCTTGTTTTATCTTAATTCAATGTATTTTCCAATTGTATGCTATACTGATATATTTTTGCCTAAAGTGTGCTTTCACTGCCACATATTTCTTATTCATGAAACTTTTGTCACTTGCGATCGTGAAGGTGATATATTATGGGTAGATCTATTAGGGGTGACGACTATAGTTGTGTGAACCGTACATGGGGTATCCAAACACACTATATTTGAGAACAAATGATATCTTTGGCAAGTTTACCTTTCCTTATGGAATGTTGTTCTTCATGTCGTTTTTCTTTACTTCAGATGGGAATGTGTGGTTGCATGAGCTTAGGGCAATAATACTGTTTTCCATGAGAATTGTATTCGTTGAAATTATTACCACTTATGATGGCTTGTCACTAAACTGTTTGTTTCTTGTATCTTGCCGTCACAAAATGAGGTGGCATGTTTTGATTGGTAGCTTTTTCAAATATTCTCTCTCTTGTCTTTGATTAACCCAATCAAAAAATGTCATCTTATTTTTGTTTGTGGTCTTTTTGTGGATGTAGCATAGCTCTATTGGAATTTCCAAGTACACCTAGTAATGGGCATTGTAATAATTTGATTTACTTTTTTCTTAATATAAGGTGTTCATATTTTACCAGGGTAAAATGCAGATAAACTAACCATAAAATTACAAGTTGAGATCGTGAGAGGCATTAAGCAGTTTCTCTTCTAATCATTAAAAAGATTTTGGTGGCAAAAATTCTAATACGTTACAACTATGTGGCTACGAACTTATTTGCTGGACACATTTGCCACATTATTGCAGATAGAATGACATCAAGCTAGAATCGTTATCAATAAAGCACTAAACAAGTAAACTACCTTTTTTCTTATATTCCATCCAGATATCTCCGAATAATGCACCAGAAAAATTAAATCTGTGAAACTTTATAATCCAACAACAACAACCACTTAAGAAGCACCATTAACGTTGAACAATCTGAGATTGTTAAAGTACTGCTTACACGAGTCAGAAGAATGTAAAGCTAGTTTACTTCGGAATTCAGTACCTTGAGTGACTAAGGATAAAATCGATGGGTTGTGTAGCATGCCGGATTATTTATTAAGATGACAAATTTTGTAAAAACAGTTACTGTAAATTCTGCGTGCTCAAAAGTTCTCAGAAGTGTCTACATTTTTACGTAATTACAAATATAAACACATTTTCTCCAATTTTAAGTATGAAAAAATTTATACAAGTTCAAAAGCGTCATGAAAAACATTTTGTCGCAACTCATATAGTTGTTATAGTGACTCGAGAAGGAAGACATCTTAATCAACTCGTTCTTAATCATAGTGGAAATATGGAACTGGAACAGTCCCTTAGTATAAGCATATAACTATAGAAGGAATAACAAACCATCACTTTGGATAGTACTACGTAAGAAAGAATAAAATCAAAGTACAAATTCACATGATCGACATAGCTAGGCCCGTAAAATACACATTATTCTATGGTTCTAGCATCATTGTTTAGCTTTACCAGATATACAAAGGTGACGAGCAGCTTAAGAAAGTTATTGTCTTTTGCCATTAATCACAGTTTGTGGTACCAGTATGTGCCTTTGTGCTCGTTGTCCTCATCTGGCTCGATGTAGATGCATTCCTTTGCCTCTCTCCACATTGCTTTAAAAATTGGAGTCCTGTCGATCTTATAAAACTCACCCAACACAGGCTTGATTGCATCTCTTGCCTCCTTTGCATGATAATGTGGAATGTATGAGATCAAATGATGCAAGACGTGAGTGTGTGTAACGTCATGGAAAACCCTATTTAGGAAACCAAAGTCCCTGTCAATCGTTGATAAGGCCCCTCTGATCCAGTTCCATTCCGTTGAATCATAGTGAGGCAACGAAAGATGAGTGTGATGCAAATAAGTGATCAAAACAAAAAACATATGCACCCCAAGCACGGGAAGTCCATACATACATGCTACCCAAGCTGCTCCTTTTGCGGCTACAAGAAGCTTAACTGCATATATAAGGGCAAGAATGCCAATAACTGATAGCACAACCTGAATTCGTTCACGCTCAGTGAAAATTGGACTTAAGGGATCAAAAAATAAAAAAGTGATTGGCCATTCCTTTCGGTAATTTTGCCTGAAATATTAGTTATTAGTATATAGGAAAATCCAAGTTGTCACCTAAAAAAACCATAGTGTATACTCGTCCAGGCGGGTTGTTTAGAATCTTTTGGAGTTATACGTTTCTTTTGGACTTACGCTTAAGTATGAAAATTCATCATTATAAATAGAGTTTGTGTTAGCATGATGATTTAGATGGCTATATTTCAAGATAATATAGGGGTGAAGGTGGCGGAAATGGAGGATGAATCAAACAAGTATCTTCAATTCCATTGGTATTCATAAAGATGGTGGACCACATTCTTGGACCAATGACCTTAAGCATGTGAGGGTTGCTAGCTTGGATAAACCAGTAAACCAGCCACGTTTAGTAAGCTAGAGGAGTGGGTAGAAGAGGGTATATAAGTGTTTGCGTGGTAGTTTTTGGAAATGTAACAAGGAGATAATTGGAACAACATTGTATGATGAGAAGATTGTGTTAGTATTTTTTTAGAGATGAAGGGTCTGAGTTATAGGGGTCAAATTATTATCTCGTATTTTTAATTGTTAACATGTTATATTTTTAGTTTAATGTTTTGGTTGGTATGATGGTGTGGTTATCGCTTTTATTAACTTGAGTCATGCTTCGTATTACATAATTTGAACTGGGTCATAGACGTAACTAACTCAGAACTACCTCATAAGCAATGAGCAGGGATTGATTCTTCTGATACTTATCGAGAATGGTGGATCAACAGGAACACGTTTGAGATTATCTTTTACTCATGCTCAGATGAATCCGACATTCGAACCCTGGACTCCCTTTTTCTTCTATGTGGGATTTGTAAGGTTGTGTTATCTTTGAGCTAGTGACTTGTGTGTATGTGCTTTGTGATACCAATCATGTGTGTGTGTGTATTTATAATTGAAATTGTGTTTATCGTTTGCTTACATATGCCTACAATGAAACCAATATTCCTAGTAGTTGCAAGATAAAAACATAAACAAGGTAGTTTGAAGTTTGAACCCCACGCACACAAGCATTTTTTATATATGATTAAAAAAACATGTTGTTTTCACGGATTTTATACAACTATTTATTCAACATAAGTATTTTGAGTTTTATTAATTTTTCTTTATTCAATATATTATAATTTTGAAGAACAGGTTAATTATGAGATAATAGTGTATAATACATCTATCCACTTTTTCAATATTTTAATTTGGTTACTAAATCACAAACCTATAAACAGCAATTTACCTAGATAGGTATTTTGTGTCCTAGGATTTTATGTTAACTTCAGAGAATTTTTGTAGTTCTTTTATTTAATGCGTACTTGTCTGCTTGGTTCCAAAACTACTTGTCTTTGTGTCTTTATTTGAAAAAACTAATTGGGGGCCGTAGTTTGTATATTGAGCTCTTCTGTTAAATTGTACTCAGTCGACTGATTGGGACTCACTCCCTAGTCAAATATGATGGGCGAAATATGTTGGACTAGCTGGTGACGGTTTCATTAGGGCTTGTTTTTTTTTTTCTTCGTAGATATATATGTTTAGTTTTGCCTCTTATTCAAGAAAGAGTGGTTTTTTGTGTTACAATTAGAGGGATTTCAGGGTGACTGCTAACAAATCATAATCCTAAACTTCACTTCGACTTGTTGATCCATAATTTCCACTGGCTTCTTCTACAAAAGTTGAGTTATGTCATCAGTTCGAAGCAATTCTTACGTTCGGATATGGACAATTTTATTACATTCCAAACACCATTTACAATATAATAGAAAGTATTCCAATACCATAACCCACAACCAACTGTCAAACAACCACACAAAAATACATCCCATATGTGTGTGTGTGTGTCCCCAACCCCCCCACCACCCCCCCCCCCCCCCCCCCCCCACACCCCCCTCCCCACCTGTCCCCCCCCCACCATCTACTCAGACACTCTCACTGTGATTATGCCTTTCCAATTAAGCAAAAATGATTAAAGAACTATATATATAAGGCATATTGTGTGTTTTGCGCATACTGTTTTAATGTGTGTGTGGCAAGGATAAATCACCCACCTTCATTTGGGTTTGATGCTAATGGTGGAGATTAATCATAAGATTGTATGTTATATAAACATAATTTTCTGTCACTGTATAAAAGTTCTTTTTTTAATTTATTTTCATTTATTTTCTAACTTTTCTCAACAGGTAGTGTGTGTTTTCTTCTCTAACCGTTCTCACCGTTTACACCTTTTCTCCCTCCATGAATCGGTTACCACGTTCTTCATTCATTTTTTTTTTCCGATACATTCTTTAATCGATATATTATCATCCATCTTTTAATCGATTATTTAATTATCCATATATTCAATCGTATCATATTTATATCATCTTCAATCATTACATTATCGCTTATGGTGTTTTCGATTTGAATCAATCCTGCTTAGTTTCACTCTAGTAGGAGGATGATGTATTGCTAGTAATTCACATTGTTGTATTGTTAGCAGTCTCGATTAATAATGGATGTGTTTCGTTTGCTTTCATGTTGATAATGCAAGTTGTGAGGAATATTGCTTAATTATAGTGTAATTAGTGATTATTTTATAGTTTTTTTCATTTTTGGATTAGTTGTTCTCATTATAGGTTTAATATTACTACTCTATCTCACGTTTTATTGTCATCTTTTGACTTCTTTAAGTCTATATTCTTCTACTTTGATCTTGATTAATTTGTTTATGTTATATAATAATTGATACTAAAATATATTATAGTAGATTGTTTTTTAATGTATTTTCAATTAGTATAATTTTCTTATAGGATTTATATAACACACAATAATTATTCAAGATCAAAGTTGAAGAAGATTGACTTCAAAAGTCAAAAATTGACAATAAAAGTGGGACGGAGGGAGTACTTATTAATTAAGTTGTTAGTGTAATTAGCTTTTAACATGTTGATTTTGCTTTAAATAGATAGTTATTTTTTTTTATTTTTGCTTATTTTGTGTTATTTTTGCTTATTTTGTAGCATTATTTTGCTTATTAGTTGACTCCATATGCGTAATATCACTTATGATATCTTTGTTATTTTGATAGTTTTTCATGTTTACTTTGTTATGTGTTTGTATCACTAGTGATATTTGATATGTTTTGATTTTTTCTTGTTAACATTTTTGTTTTGTTTTGTGTTATGTATTGTATCACTAGTGATATTTTATCTGTTTTAATATTTACTTGTTAATATTATTATTATGTGGTATGTATTGTATCACTAGTGATATTTTTATATGTTTTGAATTTTATATGTATTGTATCACTAGTGATATTTACTGTGTGTTTTATTACCTTTTCTTTTCAGCTTCTATTAGTTTGAAAACTTCTAAAGCTGTTATTCATATGAGTTTATTGACTACTCCGGGGATAAGTTTATTGGGTTCCTAGAGTTTATGCTTAGTGTGTTTCAGTATTCGGGATATTTATGACTAGTCTTGATGAATACATTAAGATGTATAGGAAATACACTTCAGAAGCAGGTTTTGGTATAGATTCATCTTGTCAGAAACGAATGAGTTATTATAATAAGTGTTGTTACTTGTGAGAATCTGTGTACAGCCATACGCCTAATCTCGAGATAGAAACCCTATGAGCTCCATACTCTAGCGCCCTCGTATGGAGAATTCGTGTATTCTCACGCTCTTATAGAAAGTTCTGGTCGTGAGTATCTGATCTGAGACTAGTCATGTACGTAGTTCCTGCGAAGCAAGGTCCATAGTTGTACGATATTCTAGGTATCCTGTAGTCAGATGCGTCTCAACTTAATTCTCTGCGCTTAGAAGTTCTAGCTGCGTTGCTGTACAAGGCGCTAGAGTGTGTGCTACGCGTGAGTGCTTCGCGCTTCTCACAGCCCACTTCACATATAATAGCTACTCTCCCATACAACCCCACTCCCTGAATAAGTAAATAGGCAGACTCGGTTATACTAAATTCATCGACAGATCTGATAGGCGTGGAGCTTTTAGCAGTTTTCAAAGACTAAGAGGCTAAGTCTGAACGCTCAACCAAAGGCCAGCAGTGTTTATTATCAATATGCATGCAAATCGGCAAGACCTTTAGTGCATGTGAGAGCTATAATTTATTACGGGTTTGGAAAAAAGTTGTCATCACTTGTGCATGGTACTCAAACTAGGTTCAAAACTTCACACGTGCGCGTTAACTGCTTCATTGGAGATAGAATTTGATGCTCAGATGTCATTCTAGGATGGTAAGAAAGGATGAGTTTACAAAAGACTTTTATTATTGTATATTTCAGTTGAGGATGCTGAGCTTTGTGGTTATTTTGGCTGATGGTGTTGCGAAGTGCAATGACAAGGAGTTTGTGATTTCGTATCTTTGATGCAACATATAAACAAAATGTATGCTTTCTTGACATTTAAAATCTTTTTGAGATATTTTGTTAACTGTTTTTTGTATAATTTTTGTAATTCATTATCACTTGTGATTTATATCAAGTACAAGATGTGTGTTTTGTGCCTTTACGACTACTAGTCATCATCGTGAGATCTGTTACTGTTGGTTCAGGACTTTTGAAGAAAGAAACATCGAAGGCTTATGGATGGTTACTTAAAGCCTTCAAGAAAGCTTTTGTCCGTGCTCCTAATATAGTTGTCACTGATCAAGATGGAGCGATGCGACATGCTATTGCTGCCGAGTTTCCTGAGTCTAAGCATAGGCTTTACATGTTCCATATCATGCAGAAGATCCCAGCCAAGGTATTTGTTTTTGAAATTGTTGTAATTTACATTTCATGTATCTATTGTGATATTGCCTTGTTTAATTTTTTGATTTTTTTTAACAATAACATGTTATTTATCACTTGTGATACTTGACTATCATGAGGTATTTTCCTTTTTTATAGTGTTTCAAAGTTTAATGTGATGTACATGTGATTTATCACTAGTGATACTTGACTGTTTGAATAAATATTATTATTGATAATTACGGTTTGAATAAATATCTCTACTGATAATTTATTTATTATTATTTTATTATTTTTTTGTATTTTGTGTTTAAAGTTTAGTCTAATATATCCCATGCTAATGTTTAATTTCCTTCATTTTTGTTTTGTTTTTGTAGATTGTGTCTAGAATTTATGATGATACTGATTTCAAGGATAAATTTGGTAAGATCGTTTGGAATATGTTTATTGGGCCTGAGGAGTTTGAAGACAGATGGAATAAGCTTATGGAGGAATTTAATCTTGTCAATCACAAGTGGCTTTCAAAGATGTGTCGTCTCAGATCATTATGGGTCCTTGCTTTCTTTGTTGATTCTCCATTATGCGGGTTTATGAGGACTACTTCTAGGTCAGAATAACGGCGAGAACTCATTTTCTCATATTTCACTAGTTTGGTTTCACACTTGTCAATTTTATGCCGCTTGGTTATGGCTTGGTCCTGCGCTAGGGAAAGGCCAATGACACACGCAAGAAAAACATTACACATACATGTAAATAAACACATATATATTTGTGACAAAACACTAAAGTTAGTCTAACGTGCTTTTTTATATACTTTAATTTTCATGTACAGTGAATATTTAAATTTCTTGTTTCCTAAAGCGGCCAAGTGCACGTGAAATGATTATCAAGTGCCCACAAGAGTAGAAAGGCAAATCCATAGTGAGTGAACAATTTATTTGCAAATGAGTCAATTTGAGTTACATTTTTCATAGACCAGGTGACCTTAAACAATGTTATATGGGCCACAACTAACTGCCATATTCTAGTATGATTTTTGCACAAATCATATGATGATGAAACTAAAAACTCAAATATAACCTTAGAAAGCATTAATAATCTCACATGAAACGTAGTTGAAAGATATGTTGGATGGTTGGGACAAACAGCCTGTGATTGATGGTTACAAGTCCAAGAGAATGGATTGGGTTTAGTTATCGGAGCAAAGGACCCTGTTATGCCCACTCTCTTCTTTTTCATATGAAAAGCACAATCCACTTTTCTTTTGCATATCTCTAAAGGCCTAAAGCTACCATATTCTAAAAAAAATATATATTTTATTTATTTATACTTAAAATAAATGTTCTTATTAAATCGCACAAAGTTTTAAGAAATCTCGCTAAGTGTCAACATTACCCGTTAAACTCCATTTTAATTAGATGAAACATAAGATGGACTTTTGTTTTAAGACATCACAAAATAAAACATAAACATATAATTTAAGGCGGAGCGAGTAATATTTAATTAACATCGGTATCACAGAGTACATTCTTTAATTTGAAATAGAAGTTGTTAAAGACATTGTATCACGTAATGAGTTAGATTCAACAAGCCAAGTATTTAAAATACATTTTAACTCAAGTTTAGAGATTTGAAGAAAAACAATGTTTAATAAATTGGCAAAAGTTCTTCTACCCGCATACTAAAGGACAAATCCCCACCATTCATTTGGGTTTAGTCTAATGGTGAGGATTAATCTAAGATTTAAATTTAATAAACCTAAATTTTTCTTTTCTTCCACTATATAATTCTTTTTTTTAATTCTTTATTATTTTCCTCATTTTTTCTCACAGTTTTTGTTTTTCTCTCTAACCGATTACCACCGTTTGCCCTTTCCCTCCATCAATCCGTTCACTCGTATCTTCATTATTTTTTTTCCGATCCTCTATTAAATCGGATTATTATCATCATCTTAACGTTCATTTAAAGTATCATCTAGAACCAATCGATCATTAATCATCATACATCACAAATCATTCATAATCGCATATGCTGTTTTTTCGATTTGAATCAGACCCTGCAAGTTCACTCTCAATAAGAAGAAAGAGGTAACTGCTACAATTCGATTAATACTGATTTATTCACATTTTGTAAACTTTAGCAGTTCGATGTAATACTGATGTGGATTCGTAGCTCTCATAATGTATAATCAGATGGAGTAAAATTGCATTATTTATAGTAATATTATATGCTTAATTTTTATTAGTTTTAATTTTATTATTACCTGTTCTATTAGATAATAAGCTTATTAATTAAGCTTGTTAGTGAATTATGTTTTTAACAAGTATTGATTTTGTGCTATAAACAATTGTTAATTGGTCTTATTTTTGCTTACTTTTCTTATTTTGAAGTATTATTCTTGCTATTAGTTAATCTGCTTATTAGTTACTTCTATGCATAATATCACTTGAGATTATCTCTGTTTATTTTGATATTTTTGTTGATGTTTACTTTTGTTATTGTTTGTAATCACTAGTATATTTAATATTTTTAACGTCCTCTCGATAACTGTTTTGTTTTGTGTTAAGGTCTTGTATCACTAGTGATATTTTATATGTATAATATTTTTGGTTAAGATTTTTATTATGTGGATTGTTCTGATCACTAGGATATTTTATATTATGTTTTGAATTTTATATTTATGTATCACTTATGGATATTACTGTTATTAATTACCTTTTGATTTTACCAGCTTCTAATATTTGAAAACACCTAAGCTTTATCATCCATAGTTTATTGGACACTCTGCGTCGGATCAAGTTTATGGGTCCTAGAGTTTATGCTATGAGTTTACTAGTATTGTTGGGACTGGTTTTATATAGTCTTTATGAATGCATTGAGATTATAGAAATCCTTCAAACATTCCTTTATTAATTATCTATGTTCAGAAACATTTAAGTGTGGTTATTGAAACATAAAGTATATAGTTTGTAATAGGGAAGGTGTCCGAAAGATGTTGGGTTGAATACTTTAGATCCTAATAAAAATTATAGACAGTAAGAGTCTTCAAACTTTAGAGTTGTGGTGTGGTACTGTTGTGTTGATGTAATTCTCAATACCGCAAAGTACACTCTTAACGTACATTGAAGTTAACACAATCGAGAGCTACTTGATAGGTTGAGGAAGAAGTACTTGTCCTAATCTTAGAAAGTTGACTTACAATGAGCAGTTTTTATTAACAAGGGCTGCCAAATGCTAACATTGTGTTGTAGAGCTCAAAAATTTTGTATACGTGTTGAAAGGTTTGGTCATCACTTGATGCATGGTACTCAAACTGAGATCAATAACTTACACTTGGCGTTAACTGGCTTTCATTGGATAGCGATGCTCAAATGCTCATTACTAGGATGAACAGAGGCAATATGTTTCACAAAAGACATTTCTTTTGACTATTTAGATGAGATGCTACTTTGTGGTTTAGTTGTTGGCTGATGAAGTGCGAAGTGCAATTACAAGATTTTGTGAATATCTATCTTTTGATGCAACAATAAAACAAACAAGTATAATTTTTGTAAGTCATTATCACTTTTATTTCTTACAGGAACAAGATGGTTTTTGTGCTTTCAATTCACGACTTATAAGACAATATAATGAGATATCTTTGACTGTTGGTCGCGGACTTTTGCAGAAAGAAATAACGGAAGCTTATGGATGGTTACTTAGACCTTCAATAAGCCTTTTTGTTCGTCCTCCAATAATATTTTGTCACGATCAAGATTGAGCGTCGACTACAGTAGCGCCGAGTTTTGCCAGTCAGAAGCATAGGCTTGGCAATGGCATAATCATTCAGAAATCCCAGCCAAGTATTTATTTTGAAACTGTTGTATTTACATTTCATGTAACTCTTAGATATTGCTTTGCTGTTAATTTTTTTGATTGTTTTTTTTAACAATAACATGTTATTTAGCACTTGTGATACATGACTAACATTAGTCATTATACCTTTTTTATATGTTTCAAATTTAATGTGATGTACATGTGATTACACTATGATACTATGACTTTTGAATAAATATTATTATGGTAATTACTATTTAAATAAATATCTTAGTATAATTTATTATTAATATTTTTTATTTTTTTGTATTTTGTGTTTAAAGTTTAGTCCTAATAATCCCAATGCAAATAGTTTATTTTCTTTCAATTTATTTTTTGTTATTTGTAAGATTGTGTCTAGAATTTATGATGATACTATTTCCAATGATAAATTTGGTAAGAACGTTTGAATATGTTTATTGGGCCTGAGAGTTGAAGACGATATGTAATAAGAACCTATGGAAAATTATAATCTAGTCAATCACAGTGCTTTTTCAAAATGTATCTATCAATCATCATCGGACCCCCGCTTTCTTTGTTTGAATCTCCATTATCGTTGATGATGACTACATTCTAGGTCAGATAGCGAGACCTCATATTTTCACAATTTTACTAGTTCTGGTTAAACACTTGTTCAAGTTTATGCATTGATATGAGTCTGCAATGGAAAGGCCAAAGACACTTTCGCACGAAAAAACTAGATCTTCCAGTCGTTTTGATTCATTCCCTAATTTCTGACAAAACCGTTACTATAGAACAACATGCAGCTAAATTTTATAAACGCAGCCGTTTTTATTCGTGTACCTAAAAAGAATTGTTCCAAGGTTCTTGGTATGTTCAATAACGTGTAAGAATCAGATGAGGGATGTACTGTTTGTAGTAATTGATGATGAAAAAATCAAACCTTGTTGGTCTTTCCATGAAGTTATTTGACAAAGAAGTACTTCGGAGAATGTGAGGAAGATATATAATTTGCATCAACAAAGTGATAGAACAATACAGGTACACCTTGAATATCATTATTTGTCATATTTAATTTTTCAATTTTTTAACTTTTTATTGGAAAAAAATAGGTATGAATAATCACCTGTGATTTATAAATTGTAATTATATATTTTCTAATTTTTTATTTAAGTGTTTGAAGTAATCACAAGTGATATTTTTCAGTTTTATATGTATAAGTCGCATGTTACAATAAAGTATCACTGTGAGTAGTATAATGATTATATTTTATTAATAAGGCCTTATAGTAACAAAGGATATGTCAGTTGTCCTGCTGATTGTCAACTTTTGTCCTCTGATTTATTTTGAACAGCATATTTTTGTGTATTCAAAACTTCATAGTGTCTTGAATATCCTAATCAGTAATATGAGGGCATGACCAAGATTTGATCCCAACCTGATTTGAGAACACAAAAAAAAACCGTTATGGCTAGAAGACAATGAAGCAATTGAGAAGCTTACAATGGAGGCTTCTATCATACTTGGCATTCATTTTACGATATGTTGAGATAATGAGCCAAAGGTTGTCTGTGTTTGTAAACAAATGAAAGACAATAAAGTCTGACCTCAAGGCTGAGTTGTCCAATTGTTCCTACTCGCACATTTTCAGATTTTTGTTCAAGAATTTTAATAGGTGTATGAAAACCGTGATAAGGTTAAAGTGAAGAATCCAAGCAGGTGTAGCCAAAGGACGGTGAGAACAAAAAAGCGTATCAAGAGTGGAAGAGAAATATCAATGAAGAAAAGTATGAGGAAAACTAATAAAAAAAAGAATGGCTGTGGTGTTTGTGGATCTACTGATCACAATAGGCGTACTTGTCCACAGAAGAATGATGTTGATGCCTTAAATCCTGCAGTAGTTGTTCCTGGCGGCAGTAATCATGTAGATGGTGGGCTCCGAGACGGTCCTTGTGCAGTAGTTGTTCCTGGCGGCAGTGATCATATAGATGGTGGGCTCCGAGAGGGTGCTTCTGGAAGTGTTTCAGTTTAAGATATGTTTTGTCATAATTCGAGTCTGATTTTACTTTCATACAAAAAAATTTTTAGTACACCTCATGGATTTTTCTTTAAAGAATTTTTTTCATTAGGTTTCAATAAATTTTTTTGATTATTTTTGTTATTTAGACATTTATCTGTTATCACTTGTGATATTATGTTATTATGAATGCAACAGTTTTTGTTTTTATATTTGATGTTTATATTTCTTGTGATATTATATTATATTTTAGATCCAATAATTTTTTTGGTATATATCTATTTGGTTAGGGGTTTAGGGTTTTTTGTTATAGATTTTAGTGGTTAGGGGTTTAGGGTTTTATGGTTAGTGGTTTAGGGTTTTTGGTATAGATCTAAGTGGTTATGTGTTTAGGGTTTAGGTTTTAGGTTTTAGGGTTTAGGGTTTAAGGTTTAGATCTATGTGGTTAGGGGTTTAGGGTTTTGGTATAGATTTTATTGTTTAGGGTTTTAAGGTTTAGGGTTTTTGGTATAGATCTAAGTGGTTAGGTGTTTAGGGTTTGGGTTTAGGTTTAAGGTTTTTGGTATAGATTTAAGTGGTTAGGTGTTTAGTGTTTTTGGTATAGATTTTAGTGGTTAGGGGTCTAGGATTTTTGGTATAGATCCAAGTGGTTAGGTGTTTAGGGTTTTTGGTATAGATGCAAGTAGTTAGGGGTTTATGGTTTTGGGTATATATTTTAAAGTTATTTGTATATCACTTGTGATACTATACCCATTGGTTAGTTGTTTAGCGTTTTTGGTATAGATCTAAGTGGTTAAGGGTTTAGGGTTTTTGGTAAGTTCCAAGTGGGTTAGTGGTTTTAGGGTTTTGGTTATAGATTTAGTGTTGTTAGTGTTTTGGTTTATAGATGTAAGTTTTTAGGGGTTTAAGGTTTAGGGTAGGGATTTTAAAGTTATTTGTATATCACTTGTGATATTATACCCATTTGTTAGTGGTTTAGGGTTTATGGTTTAGGGTTTAGGGTTTTTTCTTATAGATTTTAGTGGTTAGTGGTTTATGGTTTAGTTTTTAGTTTTTAGTTTTTAGTTTTTAGTGTTTTTGGTATAGAACTAAGTGGTTAGGGGTTTAGGGTTTTCAATATAGATTGTAAAGTTATTTGTATATCACTTGTGATACTATACCCATTGGTTAGTTGTTTAGGTTTTTGGTATAGATCTAAGTGGTTAGGTGTTTAGGGTTTTTGGTATAGATCCAAGTGGTTAGGTGTTTAGGGTTTTTTGTATAGATCCAAGTGGTTAGGGGTTTAGGGTTTTTGGTATAGATCCAAGTGGTTAGGGGTTTATGGTTTTTTGTATAGACAAGTGGTGTTTAGGTTTTTTGTATAGATCCAAGTGGTTAGTGTTTTAGGGTTTAAGTGGTTTTTGGTTAGTGGTTAGGTGTTTAGGGTTTAGATCTAAGGGGTTAGGTGTTTAGTTTTTTTGGTATAGATTTTAGTGGTTAGGGCTTTAGGTTTTTAGGTCCAAGTGGTTAGGTGTTTAGGGTTTTTGGTATAGATCCAAGTGGTTAGGGGTTTAGGGTTTTTGTTATAGATTTTAAAGTTATTTGTATATCACTTGTGATCCTATACCCATTGGTTCGTTAGTTGTTTAGGTTTTTGTATAGTCTAAGTGGTTAGGGGTTTAGGCGTTTTGGTATAGTATCCAAGTGGTTTCGGTGTTTAGGGTTTTTGATATTAGAACCAGGGAGTCGTTAGGGTGTTTAGGGTTTTTGGTATAGATTTTAAAGGTATTTGTATATCACTTGTGATACTTTACCCATTGGTTAGTTTTTTAGATTTTTTGTATAGATCTAAGTGGTTAGGGGTTTAGGGTTTTTGGTATAGATCCATGTAATTAGGTGTTTTGTTTTTTTGGTATAGGTCTAAGTGGTTAGGGGTTTAGGGTTTTTGGTATAGATTTTAAATAATTTGTATATCACTTCTGATATTATACACATTGGCTAGTTGTTTAGGTTTTTTCTTATAGATTTTAGTGGTTAGGGTTTAGGGTTTAGGGTATAGATTTTAAATTTATTTGTATATCACTTGTGATATTATACACATTGGTTAGTTGTTTGGTTTTTTAGTATAGATCTAAGGGGTTAGGTGTTTAGTGTTTTTAGTATAGATTTTAGTGGTTAGGGCTTTAGGTTTTTTGGTATAGATCCAATTGGTTAGGTGTTTGGGGTTTTTGGTATAGATCCAAGTGGTTAGAAGTTTAGGGTTTTTGTTATAGATTTTAAAGTTATTTATATATCACTTGTGATACTATACCCATTGGTGACTTGTTTAGGTTTTTTGTATAGATCTAAGTGGTTAGGGGTTTAGGGTTTTTGGTATAGATCTAAGTTGTTAGGTGTTTATGGTTTTTGGTATAGAACCAAGTAGTTAGGGGTTTAGAGTTTTTATGATAGATTTTAAAGTTATTTGTATATCACTTGTGATACTGTACCCATTGGTTAGTTTTTTAGATTTTTTTTTATAGATCTAAGTGGTTAGGGGTTTAAGGTTTTTGGTATAGATCCATGTGGTTAGGTGTTTTGTTTTTTTGGTATAGATCTAAGTGGTTAGGGGTTTAGGGTTTTTGGTATAGATTTTAAATTTATTTGTATATCACTTGTGATATTATACACATTGGCTAGTTGTTTAGTTTTTTTAGTATACATCTAAGTGGTTAGGGGTTTAGGGTTTTTGGTATAGATCTAAGTGGTTAGGTGTTTTGTTTTTTGGTATAGATCTAAGTGGTTAGGGGTTTAGAGTTTAGGGTATAGATTTTAAATTTATTTGTATATCACTTGTGATATTAATACAATTGGCTAGTTGTTTAGGTTTTTAGCTACATTCTAAGTGTTTAGGGTTTAGGGTTTTGGTATAGATCTACGTTCGATAGGGGTTTAGGATTTTTGGTTTAGGATTCATTGTGTTTAGGATTTTTGGTATTTATCCAAGTGGTTAGGGGTTTATGGTTTTTAGTGTAGTTCCAACTTGTGATATTATAATTCTTCTTTTTGTGTGTGTGTTATCACTAGTGATATTTTGTTAAATTTTAATAAGTTGCAAGTCTTTGTACTTCTTTATGATATGAAAATTTTTAATCAAGAACCAAATGTGATAAAATGCTATATTAAAAGTGGTTGTTTGCATAAGAGTTATTATTACAAAGTCTATTTTGTATCCAAACTATAATACATAATCGACTTCTAGGCAATGTTGTTTACAACAACAACATCCTACTTAGTTTTATGCAGTTGCATACTTACTTTTCATGTCTATTACTAAATTAAGAATCTTAATAAAAAGTACTAAGTTTTTCATAAACATGAAATTCAAGACAAATCATTGTCGATTTCTTCCTCCTTCGCCTGCTTCAGTCATCTTTTTTGCATAATCAGACATCTTTTTCTGATAAATGTTTACTTCATGTAGTAATATTTTTGCTGCAATTCTTGATCTCAAGTTATCCATCTGCATCCGATGATTTTTGTCATTTTCAGGCTGCAAGCCTATTTTCCATTGTGCTACAGTTGATCCTTCATAAAGCTCCATATGCATGATCATATACAAACCACAATCTGTTTTTTCTTTCTTTGCCTTCCATTTCATTTTTAAGATTGTTGGTTTTTTAGCTACTGTCAAGATCTTATCTGCATTTGTGTTTTGATACATCAAATGTGCCTTCCAAACACGCTCCTCTGTAGAAATTAATAGCTAATTATTATTACAGATCAGCATATATTAATGTGATATCTCTTGTGATATTATACTGCACTCAAAAGAAATAAAATATCAGTTTTGAGTAACAAAAAATTATTACTACAAACTCAACATTGTTGTAATATTACCTTCGTATGTATGCATCGGATTTGCTGTAGTCTATTATCACTTCTTCCCTGTTTTGGAGGTTGAAAACATGTGGATAAGTAAATGGTCCAGTTGAGCAATGATTGGGAAGAATGCCTGTTTTCAAAAAATATGAAAATATTTAAAATTTAAAATAATACAAGAATTTCACTGAATAAATTAATAAAATATTTTTAATATACCAATTTGACGTCCTGCATTTGCATTTTTTTCTACGTCGTTTTCCATCGAATTGATAGCATTTCGTGAAACCTGTCATACTGGGCATCTATTTTCTTGTCAATTTCTTTTGTTTTGTCCTCTAATATTACCGGCACCTGATTCATAATTAATAAAAATATATATAAAGCTAAATAATTTAAGATGTAAAAGAATACAATATTTTTTTTTTAAATTAAAAAGATCCTACCATCATTGATGTGTAAAAGAAATGACGTTTCATATTCGTCATTTTGAATTTTTCCTCGTAATTGAGTATAGAAATGTATACGTCGATCACTGAAGTATCAATTTCAAGCCCTGGTGCCAGTGATTGAACATTCATTCTGAACAAAATCAGACCTTCATCGTCATTGAAGACTTCTTCTCTGTGTAAATTATCACAAGAGATAAGCCATAAGCATAGAAACTAAACAGATAAAAAAATGATATAATATCTATAGTGATATTTTTATACACTAGTGATTTATCTCTAGTGATATATCAAACATACTTATATCTCTATCAATTTCACTTGTGATGTTTCAAGTGACAAACAACATTCTATAAGTAAAAACAAATGGATACTTACTCTTCCTCTTCTTGCGTACTGAATATGCTTCTTCCCAAAAGTTTTTCATCCGCTGTAAGTTCTACGACTGGGTCCACCGTCTTGTTTACATATTTGGATTTTAGTCCCATTTTCTTTTTCTTTTCGTTTAGAATCTTCATTTTTTCATATGTTGGGCTTGCACCAAGGTCAAATGTCGGCTGAGAACCTTGGAGTGAATTATCTATGCCGAAAATAGGACTCTCCTGAGAAGATGATCCTATTTGATCCTTTTCTTTTTTGCCTTTTATTTTTTGTTCTCGTTCTTGCTGCTGAGCTTTTTTTCTTATCTCAGCGAAGAATTCACGCCCTTTTCTAATAATTTCCTCTTCATTCTCTAAAAAACTTTCCCAATTTACATCATCTGTTTGATCCTTCATCTTTTCTACACTCGTTTGTGTTGGAACAAATAGATGTTCATTTTGTATGTAGAATTCGCTAAATTTTGGGTCATCAAATGGATCAATTTCTTTAGTTATTTTTTGATTTGTTGCCTTTTTATTTGCCATCCCTTTCTTCCTTATTGTTATCAGCTTCATCTTTTTTGGAAGTCCCCGTTTCTTGTTCATCTTTTTTTTCACTACATTCACCAATGTTTTGGTTCTCGTTTCTTCCGTCTTTCTGAACTTCTCCTACTATTTTTTGATTTTTAGCCTTTGTATTTGCCATCCCTTATTCCTTATTGTTATTAGCTTCATCTTTTTTGGAAGTCTCCGTTTCCTGTTCTTCTTTTTTTCACTACATTCAGCAGTGTAGTGGGTCTCGTTTCTTTCTTCTTTTTAGACTTCTGCTACTATATCAACATCATCTTCATCATTTGAATGTGTTTCCTTTCTATAAATCTCTTCATTCTCATCTGCAAGTTGTGAGCCATCATCGTTGTCATCATCAGATTCGCTTGATGAAGAAGATAGGTACTCTAGTATATCAGGTTCTTTAAAAATATCCTTCATCCGCTGCTTTAGTTGAAGTAGCTTTTCATCATCTTGAAATTTTATCAAATTCTCGTTTATCTTTTCTTCTATTTCTGATTTCTCGATCAAAATGCTGTGTATGTTTTCTTCTAGCATCTCATAGAGTTCTTGTAACAAAAAATTAAAAAAAGAGAACTATCACCTTTGATATTTTGAATAAAAAACTATCATCATTTAATATGATTTTCAAATAATATTATTAGTGATTTTTAAATAAATTTTTTTATAGCTCACCTCCTTTTGATTTGGTTCTTCTCCTTCTCCTACATCATCTTGTATTTCTTCAATTCCCATAGTCATTTTGAAGTTCAGCTATCTCTCTCTTCTTTAAAAGACTTGTGTTCCAGCTTTTGAATGCCAGAAGTCTTCTTTTCACTTTCAACATATCAAATTTTATGTAATGCAGATATGTGAACTGTTTCATCAAACATTTATTATATTAATAGAATACTCAGCAGATTAAAACTGTTATTTTAAGCATAAAAGTAAAAATAATTTAAATCCATAACTTACCATCAAGAACACCACTGGCCCATAATACACAACGTCCTTTTTTTTCAATTTTGTTTCCCAATCAAGCTTAGACACACTTGTATATTCAATGATGTATGAACACCAGTCAATATCACTGACATCATCTCCTTCAAAAACATTCTTCAATACTGTGAAATTCACAGTCAAGTTGTTTTCACAACTTCCCAACGTGTTTGCAATTAATGTCAAAATGTTCATCCTGAACATATAATCAGAGTTTTTTGTTTGAATGATTACATCTGATAACGCTTTTATTGTGAGCTTGTTGACATTTTTGAATTGGTCTTTCCACTATAGCAAGAATGGATCGTTGTACTCTCTTTGGCCTTCTCTTTCCAGTCTCCTTCTCCCCATTGGCAGTCCAAGAACCTGTTTGACTGTTTTTGAACTTATGACTATGTCTCCCATTGGACACTCTAACGTCATGTATTTTGTATTCAAAATGTCAATGACATAGAACGCCAATTTGGTTGGTATTTCAAATATTGGAAATTCAATTAAGTCTCCGAATCCCATTTCCCTTATTACCTTCTTCCTTTCTGGACTTAATCCACGCATTGCTTCAAACAGTTGTCTAACTGTTGCTCTACCCTTTAACACACTGTTATGTTTTTGTTTATTAATCCTTTTATTCTTTTCACTTCCTTCTTCAGAATCAACCAATTTTTCTTTTCCTTTAACCTTAACTTTCCTTTTTCGTTCAGCATCTTCTTCAACATTAATTACTTTTTCTTTTCCTTTATCCTCATTTTTTCTTGAACTTTCTGTATCTTGCTGCTGTTTTTTTATCTTTTTATGTTTCTCGGCCAAGTCTTTTGCTTCATCACCTCTTGTCCATCTACCAGGTGATTTTTTTTCTTCACGTTTTCTTTTCAGTTTCATTTCCTTTAGCACTTTCCTTTCTATATATTCGTCGTTTCCAGCCAACCATTCTTCATTTACTACCATCTTTTGATTAAATTGTTTCTTACAATCATATCATGGCAATTGTTTCTGTCTTTTTTATTTAGGCTTATCTGCAGTACAATTTATAAAAAGTTATTTCACATAACATATTAGATCACATTTATACATCATGTGGTGTCAAAAGTGAGTGTACAAGTTTTATCATAAATGATATCACTTGTGATATATAACAAATGATGTTACATATCCTTGTGACACCAAAAGTGTTATCAGAAGTGATATAACAAGTCATATATCATAAGAGATATCATAGGTTATATCAAATATCAAAACTTATATCAATTTTATCTCACTTCAGTTTTATACAAAAATTTGCCTGCTAAATTATTTTCTTTCCCTGTTACTATTCACCTGCTAAACCATATTAACATGTATATTCTAACATCATTAATAACACAAATCAAGAATAATGTTAATAAAATTATGTTTTTTTAATAAACTTATAATCTAATCTGTTATATAATCACAGTAATGAACTAATAACTTTTATTTAACAATTTATCAACGACTAGTTCATCTATAAACAAATAAGGTGAATAATAATATAAAAAAATTAATAAATAACATTTGAATCAACTTAAAATACAGAAAACATAACAAAATCATCATGGATATAAGAATAAAATAAGTTGTTTATGATTGACTTACTTTCAATATCACTTTCGGTATATTCTTTTTTAACGTTTTATGTAGATTTATTCCCTGGTGTAGATGTTGATGCTTCTATTTTCGTTTTGAATTGGACTTTAGAGAGATGTAACCCCAGTGTTCCTGATTGTGCGTTTTTTTATCGATTGATTTTTAGAGAGAGTGTTTTTGAAATGCCTATTAAATTTATAGAATGGTTGGTGTTATTGAAAATCGTGACGGTTATTTACAGCTAAGGTCCCTCCTTTTTTTAGATTTTTAATTTTTGTTATTTCAAGTTTTGAAGGTTTTCATTTCAGTAATATTCATTTTACATGTGATATCACAAGTGATATCACATGTATTTATTTTCAAGAATGCCTATTTATTTTCTAGAATTGTTGGTGTTATTGAAAACCATGACGGTTATTTACAGTTAAGGTCCCTCCTATTTTTTTAGATTTTGAATTTTTGTAATTTCAATTTTTGTAAGTTTTCATTTCAATAACATTCATTTTACATGTGATATCACATGTTATATCACTTGGGATATCACAACTATGTCAAAAGTTAGAGTGTTTTTTTTGTAATTTACGCATAACTGATGTTATATAGTTTTAATTTTTGTTATTATTATTATTATTTTAAAAAAAAGTGCCTTAAATTTACTATTTTTTTCTCATATTTAATGCTTGCCACAAATTTCATATCACAGAACCCTAATTTCAATAGCCACCATTTTTTCACTTAGCAAACCTTGATAGAAATTTTAATCAATTCTTATCAAAGATGGACAATGATGGTGGTAAGTTAATTGTTGTTATATTTTTATCTTATTCTTCTTATTATGTTAGTAATCTATTAATAAATGAAAGAATATAAGGTAACACATTTAGGATTTCTATTTGTCATTGATTTTTAAGAAGTTGTGTTGAATAAATTATTTATTCTACTGCTCATTGTATCAATTAAAATGGTTATTCAATTTGTTTTATTGTAATTTAGGCATAACTGATTCTCACACAAGTTCCTACACAAGTCCCGACACAAAGTCAGACGCAAGTTCGAATGATATAGTTTCTAGTAGAGGCCCATATGCTTATTTACTGCAATTGTATGGAGATGGATTTGACGAGAGTGTTCCTGAATTTAAATTTAACAAGAGAACATTTTGCAAGTCTAAAGCTTCAAAGAAAAGACCTTCCAACTCTAAACAGGTTCCAACTCTTCAGCTTGGATTTGCGTTACCTTTATCAACAGTTGGAAGTGTTGCGGACAATGAGAGGAAATGGAAAAGAAATATTCGTAGTGACAAGTCTAAAGAGTTTTCAAATCCTCCGCCTGGATTTCCGTTAAGGGTACCAATTGTTGGATCTTCTGTGGATTATGAGGGCAAAGAGGAAAAATTGTTAGAATTGACAAGTGATCAAACAATTTGATCATTTTAGCTTTATCTGTTTTTAGTCAAGTGACTTAAAAAACAATGCTTTTCAAGTTTTATCTTTTGTGATGTTACAATAATCCACTACTATGTATTGTAATATTTTTTTATCAACAAAACTATGTGTATGCTTATCTTTATTAATTTATGTCATTTCACAATCATGTATCTCTGAGTGATATAAAACAGTAATTTATAATATTCACTTGATTTTAAGTATAATGTTTATATCAAGTTCTAATTTTTCAGTATGGTGCTATATTCACTTTATATAGCATTTAGTTCATGCTAATTTTTGACATAAAATTTTGTTTGATTTATATCTATTTTTAAGGTATAATTTTTATTAAGATTGTAAGCTTCTCTTGAATATCACTAGAGATGAATCATTTCATTTATCACTATAGATAAATCATTTTTAATTATCAACTTTTTTGACATCAATCAATTCAACTTTTTTATTACTGTAGTAAAAGATTGTTTGATTCCATTACTGTAGAAAAGGATAAGCTTACACCATTACTTTTTAGGAAAGGATAAGTTGATTTCACTACTTTAATTAATTTGCTCATCAATAGCACCATCAATAGAAATTTTCATAATCTTAGCATCAAAAGGTGAAAGTACCAATTGTTTATCACTAGGAATAAACCATAGTTAGTCATTATATCCATTCCTAAGTTAACTAGCAAAACTAAAGTTGATTTTTTTAAGTAACATCTTTATATGATTCATCAATAGAAAACACCTAATGTTCTTCTTCAACCATCTTCATGCACTTTTTGCAATCCTTTTTTTGATTGCATCTTCAACCATCTTCTTAACTTTTTCTTCTTCCTTGTTGTCTTCGCCAAACTTGTTTGCTTATTCTGACATCAAACCTCTTTTTATATTCATTTCATGCATCAAGATTTTTGTTGTGTATCTCATCCTCATGTTTGTCATTTGTATAAGGTAGTCTTTGTTGTTTTCCTCAACAATTTCAGTCTTCCATTTTGTTGCTGACTCTCCTTGATACAATTCCATGTGCATCATTGTGTATAATCCGCTGTCGATTTTGGTTTTCTCAAGTTCTACACTTCAATTATCAAGACTATAGGCAGTTTTTCATTTGTGAGTTTGTGCGACACAAAGCAAGACTTGGACTCCTGATGGCTTTTTTTCAGTATATGAGGAATGAAAAAGCTTTCTGCAAAAAAAAACATTAATACTATATATTATCTCTTAGGATATTACTCTATATATTAAATAACAATATTTTCAAAATATTATTCAGAAATTCGTTACCTACTAGAAATCAAAGACCTCTTGTTACTTATTGTAATCGAAATCTTTTTCATTGTCCAATATTTCTGCATTAGCTTTCAAAAGGTTGAAAACTATGACATAATATTGACCCTCAGCAACTACCGGGAAGAATGCATAGCTTACGTCTTTCATCTTCTTTTTTAATTCTGAAATATTCATTTGATTGTTCATGATATTTTCAAAAGACACATAAACACCTATTGCTCATCCTTTAACTTTGTCAACAAATGAGTATTGTTTGTTTTTATGAACAATATGTTAAACGAAGAAAGGGATTAATTTTTTTGTTATTTAAAACAGAAAACTTGGATTTATTTTTTCTATTATATTTCAAAACTGAAACAAACTTACCACGACATTGGTAGGAAAGTAATGCCTCCTCTTATCCTTTCCACCAGATATGATCATTTCCTCATAATTTAACACTGTAACAAAAGTGTCGATTATCTGTTTTGGATCGTAATGCCAGTTGCAAGTGACTGTATTTCTTTTCTGTTGGCAATTGTTCCTTTGCCGTCATCAAATACAACTTCACTGCAAAAAAGAATCCGAAATGATTACGTGTTATATTTTATATACAACAGTTATTAATAACTGTAATATATCTCTTGTGATTTTTGCTATCATTTTGTTATTTTTTTAACATACTATGAGTGACAGGTAGCATATATTTCAAAAAAAATCAATAAATAGTAAGCTTTTTACCTGATATCTCCTTGCATGCAGAATATGCTTCTAGCACAAAGAATTTCATCTTTATCTAATTTTTCTTGTGTTTTTACCATCTTATTCATGAATGGTGATTTCAAATAAATTGATGGTTTTGTTATCCTTTTTCCTTTGTTTTTTGGTTCATCTTTGCTGCTTTTGTCCGCACTTTCTTGACCTTTTCCAAAAATATTTTCTTGAACTTTTGGGCTTTCAAAAGTATTAGAAACTGTTGTAGCCTCTGATTCTTCTGTTCCTATAATTTTTTCAATTTAGATAATAGATCATTGCATAATAATAAAAATGTTGTATCTTGTTTTTTACCTGTCTGGGCAGTGCCAGCATCTTTCTTTTCAGCTGCTTCCTTTAATGATTTTTTCTTTTCAGTTTCTTCCTTCTCCTCTGCACCAACTTTCTTTTCAGCTTTTTCCTTTTTAGCAGCAGCTTCCTTTTCAGCTTTTTCTTTTTCATCAGTTGCTTCTTTCTTCTTTGAAGCAGCTTCCTTTTTAGCTTTTTCCTTTTCAGCTGCTGCTTTCTTTTTAGCTTCATCTTTCTTCTTTGTAGCTGCTAGCTTTTCAGCTTGTTTCTTCTTTGTTGCTGCTAGCTTTTCGGCTTCTTCCTTCTTCTTTGTAACTTCTAGCTTTTCAGATTGTTCTTTGTTTGTTGCTGCTAGCTTTTTGGCTTCTTCCTTCTTCTTTGTTGCTGCTAGTTTTTCAGCATGTTCTTTCTTTGCTGCTGCTAGCTTTTCGGCTTTCTCCTTCTTCTTTGTTGCATCTATCTTTTCAGCCCCTTCTTTCTCTTTTGCAGCAACTTCCTTTTTAGCAGCTTCTTTCTCAGCAGCTTCCTTTTCAGCAGCTTGTCTCATTTCGCTGGCTTTGTCGGCTTCTTTTTCCTCTGGAGCTTCTTTTACTGATATTTCAGCATCTATTCCCATTTCAGTAGGTTCATTCTCTTCTTTAACATCCACCTCATTATTATCAGCACCATCCTTATTACCATCACCATTACCAACACCACTAGTTCTTGCTCTTTCTTCATCTTTACGGAAACCTTTTGTGAACTCTTCTTTGAACTTTTTAACATATAATGTTAACCTTTCATCTCCACTAAATAGTTCTTCCATCTCTGTATACTCTTAACAAATGCTCAAGCTTCGTTTTCTCTTTTAATACATTTTGAAACTTTTCTTCTATTGTCTCATAGACTAACTGTTTTTTAAATATATAAAAAAACAATATAAGAATTTATCTCTGGTGATATATCATACATAGTAGTATCTCTATTCATTATCTCTGGTGATATTTCATATATATTACTGTTTTTAGGTGCAATTGCATATATCCCCATTAAAAATTGCATATTTTCATATATAACCAAAACATGCTTAACTTGCATTGTACATCATGTATTGAAAACTTGTACTTTAGATATATATTCAAATATTCAAGTTTTATTGGGTATATATTCAAATCTCTCTATAAATTAAAACTTAATTTTTACAAATTACTTTCTTCTATTATCATATATTATACCAAAAAAATATAAGCACGGTACTATCTCTATAAGCATATTATTAGTGATATAAGCATTTATCACTGGTGATATATCATACATAGTACTATCTCTATAAACATAGGAGATAGTACTTTGTATGATATATCACTGGTGATATATCAAGTATTTTTGAGTTAATAAAGATATTTTTTTACAACTAACTGGCCTCTCTTAGTTTCCGTTTCTCAGCGTCTTTTTCATTCTCATCGTCATTATCATCATCTTCAATAACTTCCACCAATCCAATACGACCTTTAGACATCTCAAAATTCTTTTTATCCATAGCATCCTGGCTGGTCCAATTCCTTAATGCAGGCCATTTATGTTGCATCATCACCATACCATCAATTTTCGTATAATGCAAGTAAATGAGCTGTTATTAAATCAAATACACAATGAATTAAAATATGTTTCAGTATTTTTTTTATTTAATTTGATATTAAAAAGGGAAAGTTTAACTTTACCATTAAAACTGTGTTTGGCCTATAGTACCAATTTTCTAGTGTCTTGTCGTCCCAATTAGTCTTGCTTGTTTTTATATGATCCCATATGAACTTGCACCAGTCAAAATCATTTATGATATTTGTAGACTTGATGTTCTTTATCACATAGTATATCATCCTTGAGCAATTATCGCAATGGATCATGCAGTTTGAGAATAGCATCAGGTAATTCATTTGGAACATGAAGTCTGTGTTTGTTGTTCTTTGAATCTGCTTGGATAGATCAGATATTGTTATGTACTTCTTGCCATGAAACTGTTCCTTGAAAGCCTTTAGGAATTCGTCATCGTACTCCCTTGGAGAATCAGACTCGAGTTTGTTTTTTCCCATAGGGATTCCTAGCACTTCCCAGATCTTTTTTGGTGTGATTTTGAGTTCAGACCCACTTGGGAACGTCACTTTCATTTTTTTGTATCTAAATTTTTTACAACAAAGTATGGTAACTTCCCAGGTATCTTCTCAAATGGGAAATCCAACAAAGTTCCAAACCCCATCTCTCTTATCTTTGTTTTCCTTTCGGGCGTTAAAGTTTTTGTCGCTTCGTATAGTGGTTTAACTGTAGTTTTTGCCCTTAATGATTTGAATTGCCTTTCAATTTTTTTCTTTTTAACACTTTTATCTTGTGGCTCTTCAATCTCATAATCTTCATCATCATCTTCTACCTTCTTCTTTCTTTTTCTTTATCCATCTTCTTCCTTTCCTCTGCTTTATTTTTAGGTTTTTCAACCCTCTTCCTTTTCTTAAGAGGCTCTTTTCCCTTCTTGTCTAATTGTTGTTTTTTCGCAGATCCTCTTGTTGTTGCCCCCGGAGATTCAGTTTCTGTTCTTTTTCTCTTTTTTCCATTGTCGTCTGCTGCTTTTTCTTGTATCTCAGGTGTTTGCTTAGGTGTTTCATTTGTTGTTTCTTGAATCAATGCTAGTGATATCACTGGTGATATGTTGTTTGTGTTTTGTAGATTTGTTTTTTCTGTTTGTGGGTTTGTATCAACATTTGTTGATGGTGGTTGCTGATTTGTTTCATTTGTTGGTTCTTGAATTGTTGTTGTTGGTGTTGGATTAACATTTGATGAAGGTGTTGTCGGAGGAGTCTCTGTTGGTTTTGGGTTTTCTATACTTGATCGTCTTGCTGCAGAGGCTTTTGTTCTTCGTGTTGGTGTATTTTCAGAGGTGTTGTTTCTTTTGTTGGCAATGTAATTTCTGTTTCTTTTTGCATATCTTCGTTTTTCTTAGATTTTTTCGTAATTGATTTTGTCCTTTTTTTTTCTTCATAGAAGGCAATGGTATGTTCAAATCTGCACAAATAAATTGTATGTTAGTCTTTGCGTACTTCATTTGTTATCTAAATATCATTTGTGATGCAAAAACTGAATAAGTGTGCGTCATACTGTTATAAGTTTCTATCTCTTTTGTCATGTTAAATATGATATCATGCATAGACAGATCAAGTATGCTACTTACAGATTATCAAATGTGATATCAATTGTGATATTACAAGGAAGCAAAACATATATGACATCAAATGTGATATTGCAAGGAAGCAAAACTACTATGCTGCATATACATATACATATAGATATATATATATATATATATATATATATATATATATATATATATATATATATCATATTTAATATAACACAAAGTCTAAACATTTAAACATGTATTTTGCATATATTCAGATTTTATCACCACAGTTGACATTTCTAAATTACTGACACTTATATGTTAGAATGTACCTTTACTTTTACCAATCTCCGGAGATAGATTTACAAAAAAAATTGTTTCTATGACTACAATACAAGTGTTTTTTTAGATAATAACATGATGTATGAAATTATAACGTTTAAAAGATTTTTTTTTGAGAGTCTAACCGGAGATAGATTGTATTACGCCCAGATCCTTATAAATATCAACGTCTACATTTTTTCGAAAAGCAAAAATTTTATGTTTCATGAAAAACAAAAACTACAGAACATAACTGTGGATATACTAGTCTATGATTTAAATTATATATATCACTGTATCCTCTATATTGTTTGGCCGAAACGCGCGAACGCTGGCTGAAACGCAAGAAAGCTGGCCGAAACGCTGACCGAAACGCGCGAACGCTGGCCTAAACGCACGAAATCACTGTTGATAAACTACGTATCATTACTATTATCTAACACTGCTTTTTAAATATTTTATCACTGGTGATAAACTGCATATCAATCACTAGTTTATGCAAATCCAGAACAAAAGCAAACTCTAATCTCTCATTTAAATTAATAATCCATCAATAATGCTAAATAACAAATAAGTTACATAAATAAGCAAAAAATCATCCAAACATCTCAATAATTCATCAATAATCACTAAAATTAACAAATATCATCTTATACACAATTATAAAAGAAATAAGCACAAAATCATCGGAATATCAAAGAAATTAACATAAAAACAGAAAAAAAACTATCTAAAACACATCTAAAATACAGAAATAAGCATAAAATCACACTAGAAAGTTAAGTAAATTCAAAATAAAGTATTATAAAACCGTACCATCTTCCTGTTTTTTTTGCGGGGTTGTTGTTTCTGCAATATGAGACGGTGTGTGCTTCGATTAATCCATTTCTGTGTTAATTTATGATTATTAAGCTTTTTTATGGCGTGTTTTTTGATGATCTTAATTTCTAGGGTTTCAGAGAGATATTTGGTTTTTTTGATTGATGAGAGAGAATTTTTTTTGAGTTATGAGACGTTTTCGGGAAGGTGGGTGATTAATGTTTAAAATTTACGATTTTAGTCTCTCTTTCATGTTTCAAATTTGTGCAAGAATGTTCCCTCCGTATTTTTTATCCTTTGATCTGGTCCCATGTAATCAATGGCTGAGGTATTGGTCCCCCCCCCATCTTAGTAAGTAAGAAAATGTTTCTAAAATAAATCGATAGTTAATATATATATTGTGCAATTAAAGACTGTCACAACCTTTGGTTTACCAATGGACATACACTAGTTTGTCAAAAGATACTTTCCTTCTTGGCATTGTCATTGATTTGATGATGTTAAAAAATGTGTGTTTTTTGGTTGATTCGGAGATGTTAAAAAAATATGTTTAGTTGTTTTATTTTGTCGATCGTTAGTTAGGTCTTACTGAAATTTCGTCATTATATTTACAGGAACCAGCAAGTTATAACGCAATACCAAAAGGAAAAAAGTTTAGTCATATATAGTACGTGCTAGTTTCTTGCTCGATTTGCTACCAACAAAACTATTACATGTTTCTTAGAGAAGGCAATCAACATTCAACGAATATTGTTAATATGATTTGATACTATCCTCATTGAATTTACAGTTTTTTAATAGTTCATCAATTAAAATAACCAATTTCTCATGACGTGTAATTGTTGTTGAGATGACAACCGGAATCTAAACTATGATAATCATTTCTGCATGTCGATCGATTTTTTAAATATACGTATTACTCTAGAAAAATCTCATCGAAATTACATTAAAAATACAGCATAAATAATATCCATGCAAATAAACAAGTTTGAAAGTATAGTTATTAAATTTGGCCTATGACGGTTTAATGAGATTATAATATAAGTCCATAGTTGATTGTTGTTGTTTTCAAACCTCTTCATGCCACCACATCGAATTCATTATTTTTCTGTCACCATCTTTTTTTCTATAAATATGGAGAGTGTTTGCATATATAATTTCATGCATGACTTTTTCAAATTGACATTATGCGACACATCAACCTTTGACCCATGCAAGATTATGAAGATGACATTTTAACAATGAAAGCATATTTAATCAATCAATTGATGATAAATCAACGCAAAGTTCTATATATGTACAAATCGAAAATTTTCGAAATATGTCAAATTTCTAAATGGTCTTAAAAAACATATAAAATGGTAAATGTCATTTGTAATGAGCACCATGCTATAACTGATTTGATGCAAGTTTGGGAAACTCAGACTTGGCATGGTTAGCTAGCAAATTCAAAGATGGCTAGCTAGGGTAATATAAGATCAATGAGTCAAATGGGCTTATCAAATTTCCGATTAATTTGAACTATACGCTTGATGATAGTATTGCTGGACATAATTTGGAATTGAACCTTTGTAAAAGTTGCTTGCAAATGACTTCACATATAAAGAGTACGTACGTACCCTTAGGTTTATAATGTGATCTTGATCCATGACTAAACATGCTATACTTTTCAAAGACAAAATTTTAATATATAGTTCAACCTAGTATTGAACTATATCAGATGACATTGAATGTCCAATTGAGTTTATGGTAACTAGCAAGTTGTTTCCTTTAAGGTCTCACGAAGAACATATAGAATGTACATTAGATACGGTGTCTATATGACTATGTGTAGTAAATATTGTTGGGAAACCTGCCTACTTTATTAGCGTAAATCTAATAACATTAACAAGCAAATAAATCGAAGGAATGAACAGATAAATAAAGCAGTAAAAGAACGAGGCTCGTGTTTAACACGATTCCCTTAAAACAGATTCGCCGTCTGTTTCCCAGGGTACAACGTCCAAAGCTGTTGTACAGCCGGACTAGACAAACTGACCTGAAAGATTACGGAAAGGATCGAGTATAGTTGCAAGCATAATATTAGTACAATCCTGGCTCTAGAAATCTAAAAAAATTATTAGAAAAATGAGAAACATACTACAGCAAACTAGAAGTCTATAACATATTTTAGGCACTTGAGTTGTGAACCTAAAGGAGAGAGTGGGGTTAGTTACTGACAGAATAGTAGTACAATTTATAATAACCCCAATAACAAATGCACAAAAAGAAAGGCTACAACATATACTGTCACACAGAAAGATATTAAAAACAAAGAAAAAATGGTGTGATTTTTTACATAGATTTCCACTACAATCAACAGCACAAACCCCAAGAAACTGTCTTGAAGTCTTTCATTTGTATCTTCTTCCTTAATTACATATGTATCATCATCATATCCATGATCAGTAATTATAGCATATCTCCTTATGATCATTATGTGTTGTCTTGTATTCATCATCATCATTCAACAAGTAGCTACTATTAGTACTACTGTTTGTGTTACCAATAAGTTGCTTCACTTCTTCAAGATCACTATGCAACAAGCTTTCATAAGTATTGTTTAAACTATACCCTTTTGGTTTCTGATCGGTATAGATCATGTTGTTAATGATGAAACTTTGGTTTTGATCTCCAAAACCATGAAGGCCAAATTGGTCTTCTTGCTTGATTTGATGCTGCTTATTATCATAATTTCCGAAGCTGAGTTGACTCAAAGAACTCCCACCTTCAGATGAAGAGCCAGTAGTACTCACTTCATGGTGATCTTTATTATAATTTCCAAACATAAGCATGGCTTCTTTCACATCTGATGTAGGGTAGTTGTAGTCCATTGGAGGAGTATCTTGAAACCCTAAATAGAGACTGTTATCATTGGTGTCAATGTTGTTAGTGATCAAACTAACCAAGGAGTTTGGATCTTGTAGCTGTGGTGGTTGAAACTGAGTAATATTCATATGGTCTTGATTGTTCATGTTCATGAAGTTAGAGGTATTGTAGCCATAAAAGGGTGAAGAATTATTGGTGAAGAAGCGGTTTGGTGTGTATAGAGGTGTTGATTGAAGTGGTAAAGACGGAAAAAAAGAAGGCCTTTTTTGAAAAGATGGAGGAAGCATAGCCAAAAGCTTCTTCTTGAGCTTGGTGTTCCAGTAATTCTTGATATCATTATCAGTTCTTCCTGGTAGCTGAGCTGCTATTATTGACCATCTGCATATATACATAATTCAAAACATTTCATATCATAACATTTTTAAAAAGAAAAACTATATACAAATGAACTGGCATGCATGCATCCATAATTCTAACATTTATAGAATCTTTTTGTAAAATATTTATTGATGATATGAAAGTCAAATTTGGCAAAAGTAGAGATCCAAGATTTGTTGATGATATGAAGGTATATAATTAAGTGATGTATACCTGCTACCAATGTTAGCATACAGGCTACAAATGATCCTATCTTCATCATCAGTGAATTCTCCATGTTTAATATTGGGCCTAAGATAGTTTAACCATCTCAATCTGCAGCTCTTTCCACATCTTTTCAAACCTGCACATCTCACATCCATCACATAAAAATTTAAAACAAGAGCAAGAACAAAAAAATAAAATAAAATAAAAATAAAAATAAAATTATAAACAAAACCCTAATATAGTTTCTTGTATTATACCAGCTTTGTGAGGGAGAGCAATCCAGTTACCACCAGTACCATATTTGTCAATAAATCCCTTAAGTTTTGCATCTTCTTCAGGAGACCATGGGCCTCTTTTAACATTTTCTTTGTCACAACATGGAGCCCTACCCATGTTTTCTTCTGATTGTTTGTATCTCACTTAGAAATTGGCCTTTTTCACAAGAAAATCTCTCTGTCTAGATCTCTCTGTGTTTGTTTGTGTGTGTGTGTGTGCTGTTAAAGGACAGCTTTGTTTGGTGAGTTAGCAAGTTGGCAATATATATTGAGTGAGAGACTTGTTCTGATGAAGGTCAGATAAGAAATATTTATTTAATGTGATAGTAGAAAGGTACCACAAGTCAATATATAGGATTAGGGCTATAATAATGATGATTTAATAATTTAAATTTTATCAACTAATCATATCATATTTACAGATTTTTTTATTTAACATAAGACAAACCTCAGTAGTATCTGCTTATTTGGTAAATACTAATAAGAACCTCCCCTCTTCACCCAAGTTTCCTTCTTTTTTTTTGAACGGCAGAAACAACTTTCTTAAACTAGCAAGAAGCTAATAAGAATTACATGGGTTTAGAAATAGCAATACACGGGTTACAAATCCATTCGAACCAATCTGGTTTGATTTTCTTTTGCCTAAAAGTGATCCAATTGTGTGAGGAGAGTTTGATATCACTTAAGATGAGCTGTTTGTTGGGCCGTTTTGTAGCAAAAACCATGTCGTTGCGGAATCTCCATAAGTACCAAAGAGTGGTTTTAATAAACCTTCTCCAAGAACACCTAAATTCACTTAGAATCCAATAACAGATTGATAGTTAATAAGTTATAAAAGGTCATCTGTCTCGGTTGTTACACAAAATAAACATTTTTTTTAATTAGTTATAAAAGGAAATCTGTCTCAGTTGTTACACAAAATAAACATATTGTATAGAATGAAGAAACTCATAAAAGCTCGATGTTGCTATCAGGGGCGGAGCTAGGGGGGGTGCACGGGAACCCGATGGAATTTTGTCGTGCAGTGTATATATTTGCTAAAAATCTCTATTTCTTTAAAATGAACCCGGTCCCAAAATTATGTATTACATAAATACTCGTATTAAAAATTTTGTGCACCTGATGACTTAATTCTCTGGGTTCGCCCCTGGTTGCTATACTATGTACAAAGATAGGGCTTTCATTTATAGGTTATCTGTGAAGGCCGAGTGTGAATAGAATTAACCTCTTAAGTTCACTCATTTGTCTTCACATAAGTATAAAGCGAATATTATGTTTTTACTCGCATTTATATCATATTAGCAAGGAGCTAGGATGAAGGTATATAACAAGAATATTATGTACATACACTTCCGAACAAAAGTGTTAGAAAATCTATTAGTTTTTACTCATCCAAGTTAATTTCGTCTCCAGTGGACCATTAATTCATCTGTAGTTAATAAGTTAATCAAACCGAATTAAAACAAATTCAAGTGTCTTTTGAACGGGACAACTATAAGGTGATTGATTTATGAAAACATTGACATTTTCATCTATTTGACATGTTACAAAACACTTGACTATTTCCTTTGTAAAACTTTTCATATACAAGTTACGGTATTTTTAATATAGATGAACTGATGGAGTGATTTGAATTTTATTAATATAATTTTTTTTTGCATACTACAATTTTGATGTTTGATAAATTAGAAATTATAACACATTTCATGTAATTACTATATTTTTCATGACCTAAGTACATAAATATATGTTTAACAATCAACTCTCTGTCAAAAAAAGTATTAGACCTAACTATATAGATGCGAAATTTATTTTTGCAATGTTTATATTGTTAGTTACTCGTATATTGTTTTAAATAGTGAAACATACTGTAAATATTTTTTTTAAGGTGACAGCCTCATTTTTTGGTACACTTCTGTTTCAACACAATGCATATTAGATAATGAAGTTAAACATTCTGAAACTAAACACTAGTATATATAAATAGCATAATGTTTTCTGGCTCTACAAATTATATATATAGTAAAATTCTTTGATTAGTTACAATCAAATTTTGACATTGTTTGTGTCCCAAAACTACATTAATTTCCCATATGAGTATTGCTTCTAGGATGAAACACGTTGCTAGCGGAATAGTGATTGATCAAGCAACAACATTACTCTTATCTTTAAGCCGCTGTCAATCCGTCTGGATAATTCGTCTCTTCAAGTCGGTAAATTCAACCAACCTAGCTCTACGAATTTCTCTATCAATTCCAAACGCTGTTTAATTTCAATGTTACTTTCTAAACTTCAGTAGGGGCCCCTTCTTGTTTAAGCTCACAAATGAGAAAAGTATCATAAAAATGACACTGACTAAATGTGAAAACATTCTCATTGAATTGGATTGACAAATTTTTCACAAATCCAATTCCTTTGTCAAACCAAAACAACTCTGTAGCGTTAACGTATAGTAACCGTGTTTAATATTGTTCACGGAGTATTTTTCCCCCTCTCCATACCCTATCGAGTTAGCGTAAGTGGCTCTCAAACCCAATAATACCTACGCACGTATAGGCCTAAAGGCATTTTGTATCTCTTTGTCTAATCCGGTCCCTTAGATCAAGTCGTGTGTGCTAAATTTAGCTTCTAAGGTGCAATGTTCAATGTTAGGTGTTTGATAACTCATCAAACTAAATTTAGATTTGTGTTGTCTTTGAGGCGTGTCAAGTAGACCGGTTAGTGTTTCTGGTTATAGCAGTTTGCACGAGAAGATTTTTTTTTCTTTTTTGCAAGAAGAGTATAAAAAATTCATCTTTATAAAGGAGCTGAAGATACTTAATTATCATCCAGATAAATAATCTGACTAGAATCTTACTAAAAACATTGCATCTTCAATTCTTGAAACAACATATATTCTGCATTTCTTTAAGCATAAATGAGTTAATCAATTATTTAATTCTGGTTTGTGAAATTATGCTTTTGAACCGAATCTTATGCTGCAAAACTCAGGGATTGTATTTCTTTTTATATTGGCATGTGCCTTTTTTATTTTTATTTTTTTAGCAACTTTGGTTATATTTTTTTCCTTCAACATATACTACGGGCCCGTTTAGTTTAGGGGGTTGGCTTGGGCTTAAGGTTATAAAATTGAAATTCATTGTTTGGTTGTGATTTTAACATTTGGGTTTTAGGATGTATACCATTTTAGGGTTGCGTAAAAGGAGCGTTGGCTAGTGGGATTTCTAATATGATGGGACCCTTTTATTGTTTTTTTCTTTAAATCTTTATATTACTAATATAAATAATATTTTTAAATAATATTTTAATATACAATATATTTTTAAATTATATTTTAACATATAATATATTTTTAAATACTATTTCCTCTCTCATAATTTAAATTAAAATTCAAATCCTAAACCAAATTTAAATCCAAATCCAAATTCTAATCATAAACCCACCTTTAAACCAAACGGACCCTACATCTTGAATATCATCTTTTGATAGTTGGGGCATCCTCCTATTTTCTTTAAATGGAATAGTCATATTTGAAAATTGCCTTTTAGAGTAAGGGTCAAAAAGATGTAAACGCGTGTAAATGACAAAAATTCATGTCGACATTTTGCATAAAAAAACTTCCAGATAATTAAACTAGAGTGTCGTAGTTGGTTGATGTTATTTAATGTGATTTGAATTCGAGAAACGGAGAAAGTATCACCGAAATCTAACCCCTAACGAACAACGAGTTAATTTTAACTTTTTTTTAACGGCAATTTCAATAGGAAAAAAAAAACTAGCAAAATGCTAGAAGAGTTACCATTAAAAGGAATTACATAAGAAGAAATTGGATCAACGATCCATTCTTACCATTAAATAGTACTACAGTACAAGCTTAATTGGATTTAACTAAGGTTGTAACTAGTAAAACACATCATCACTTGTTAATTTAACTAAGGTTGTAACAATTAAACTTTGTACTTTTTCTTAACAAAAAATGAAGACTATTATGACAATGGTGTTTAATAAAATAAACAACATAAAAAAAACTGTTTACTCCGATCCATTGTTGCTCAACATTATATCTATGTTAATTAGGAGTATATTATGGTATTATCAAATGAACAAACAATAAACCACAATGAAAGTCAATATCTTGAACTTATGATTATTTATTAACGGCATACATTTAACACTAAAATAAAAATATTTTATCGTTCACGTGTTTAAGTTTTCTTCGATGACTCATTCTAAAACGATATTTGGAGTTTACGTAGAGATATTTTAACATGGGGACGCTGTTTTTATTTATCTAACTTACTAGCTAGGCATTACGAGTCAAGCTAGCGAGGGAGATCTCTTTAAAATTTCAACATTGTGCATTAATTTTTCTCTAAAAGCCATCATATATATATTTACATTCTTAACCTTATAGCTGCATCATAATATAGGAGCTACAATATTCAATCATTGTTTAACTTTCTCTTATCATTCGTAGGGTGTGGATTGGTTTTTCTTTTGTTTAGGGGCGTTTGGTTTGTTGTAATTTGATGTAATTATGTAATTGTAATTTAAATTACATTACGTAAGTTCTTTGGTTCGCAGAATTGAATGAATTCTAATTCAAGTTATATTACGTAAGTTGTTTGTTTACGTTGTAATTGTAATATAGTCCTTACAATTACATCAATAGCATGAATTCTGATTACATAAAAAGTTTTTTTTTGTTGGTAAAATGGTGAACTTATATTACTCTTAATAATAACAACTCATACACAACATTAATAAGACTTATAGGACATGTCCTATTCAGTTTTAAAAAGCCATTAACGGAACATTCAGAAAAGAAATACAAACTGAATGAAAACAACTTTCTATTCAGTTCACCATTCTTCTAGACTAGTAAAAGCTTATATTTATAGCCATTACTAAGCTCTAGGACTCCATGAAGAAACTCCAGCCTTGACTACATTTCCAACTATACAAACACCCTGCATGTGCTCACTACCCAGAGCCATAAAGGCTCTTGTATGAGGCATCATCAAAACTGGGTAAAACTTCAGTTCCATTGGGTATCCACACTCTGAGCTACATTTCCACCATTTTAATTATTCAAATGCATGCAGTCAATGTAGCTTACTTCCTCACATGACTAAATACAGAGCTGCTAAAGGTGGCATCACTCAAAAGATAGGAGGTACCCAAGGGTACTTCCCCACCATGACTACATTTCCCATTATCCATCCATAACATTTCACATTTAGCAGCTCCTCTATTCTATAGAATATGTCAGGACTTTTAATAAGCATCATCATGGCTCGCACCACCAATAATCCAATTGCAGGCAACTACCTTATGGTCTTACTAGCTCAAACTAATTGTATCATCATTCACATTATTGTGCAACATCATCCTCACATAGATAATTGAAAATGATTCCAACTAGAGTGAAATTTTAGAACCAAGTTATTAGCCTTCTGCATACCCAATTCTATTCTTCTTCCACACCAATTCTATAGTCAGTATCCAAACACCATTTTAGATTCATTAGCAGACCATGACAAACATTAGAACCATTATTACCAGCTCTAAACCATCCATATTACCACTTTAGGATTTGATCATCATCCAATGTCTTTGTTGATTTCCCATATAGTGAAAACCTCTTTCACATTAGGTGAATTTATTACTTTAAGGCTATATAGCTTCATTTTCTTTAATGACTTTTCACAATTCTTCCCAAGTTCTTTTAACATTATGAAATTGCCTTATATTCCTTTCTTGCCATATAAAGTAGATGATTGCTGCAAAAACTAACTTCTTTGCTACTACCCATATATTCTTTTTATAAGGCAACCTCTTCAAAGAATCCAAAACTGTCTTCCATTTACAATTTCTACTACTGATTTTTGACTTCAAAGCTGCTTTACTCCATATTTGTGAAGAATACTGACATTAAAAGAACAAATGCTGGTGTAAATCTTGCATTGTAGAACATAAAGCACATTTCATTACTTTATTAGGATACCACTTGCTTAGTCTATCTTGAGTAGGCAACCTCTCATGAATCAACAACCACAGTATGAATGCATGTCTGGGGATAAAATTTGAAAACCATACAATACCATACCAATCCACATTGCTTCCAAACTCACAAACATCATTCCAGGCTCTCCTGATACTGAAGTCAACCAACTGCTTCCTTTTGTTTATCCAAACCACACTGTCTTGTACACTCTCCTTTAATGGTTGGTGTTCTGAATGTTGACAACATATGGAATTGAGTGCTCTATTCATTAGGCCATCTCCATTGCCCATTAATGATCATGTCAGCTACTTTTGCTTTATTGTTAACTCTAGCATTATATAATTGTCTTCTGAAAATGAAACTTGATAACGGACCTTTATCATGCTGTTTATCCTGCCAAAAGTTTACATTTTTCCCATTACCAGTTTTACTCCAAACATGTGGTCTAATCCTTTCCCTTAGATTAAGTAGTTTCATCCATCCCCAACTAGCATTTCTGTCATAATCCACTTCCCATATAATTTTATCCTTCAACCTATATACATTGATCCATTTGACCCAAAGAGAGTCTTTCTTACTGGCCACATTCCAAAGGCGCTTTAGCATTAACTCCTCATTCCATTTATCCAAAGCTTTAAGACCAAGACTGTCACACCCCTAAAATCTGATAGCAGCATAAAGGTAACCGGAGGCGAGACTTCAAGGAACAAAGGTACAAGTCATAGGACCGACCTCAAAAGAGATGTTTTATAAATAAAGTTTCACATTCGATGCTTAGAAATATCAGAGTTTTACAACAAGGTCCCACAAGTTTAAAAACAAACATTACAATGTTTTAAAGATGTCATAAGTTTAGACAAAGATAAAGATTAGATAAAAACAAAGTTTAGACAAGCTTTCATCGAATGTAACTTGACAACAAGTCCTTCCACCAATATCCACGCGACTCCCATCTAAGCAATCATACTTTAGGACTTGAGATTAAAACATGCTAAAAAGTCAACAAAATTATTGAGTGAAATTTATAAATTTGGTAATAAATGTATGGACTGCAAGATTTAAGTAATGTAGACAAGTGAAACACATTCACCATGTCCAAATAAATATTATTGCCCTAAGCTCATGACACCGAAACCTTAACAAGTAATATCAAACCAGTACTCGAGGTTTGTGCCCCACGATAGTGTAGAATGCTGCCAAACACCCTAGGTAATACCTCAAATGTTAAATGCGTCAATGGTTAACTAGAAACCACAACCTAGATGGGGATTGTCAATCCAGATAGATCTACCCACAACACTCACGCTTACTACAATAGCAATTAACGGCTCATGATTGAAAAGGGGACTTAAGTGGCAATGAAAGTACTTAAGCAATAATATTCAGGCAATAACATACAATTTTAAAGTACTTGTGTCCAAAATATAAAACAAGCATGTAATATCCCCCGTGGAGTTTTATAAAATAATTAAGTGGGAAAAGGGGCTACGAACGCACCTTATAACAAACGATGAGAATAGAATAATCAACAACGAAGAAAATGACGACAAAAGATCCTAACCGCTACCTAAATTAATGACGCGCTATTAGGAGAATGAAATATACAACTAAATAACACATAAGTCGTTTATGAAAAGTAATAGAATCCATATGTGCTTGTGTCATATTTTATTTAGCAAAATACGCGACTTTAAGAAAATATATGATTCATAGTTAAGTTACGCCATTTTTACGAAAAATTACTATTTTTGGAAAGTTACTATTTTAGGAAAGTTTCTATTTCTGGAGAGTTTAAAATTCTGGGACGTTAATACCGTCCCTTAATAATTATAAATTTCCATTATCACCAAACGCGTTAAGGCCTTATCACTTTAACTCTACTTCCATTCCGATTAATATACATATATTCCAAAAATAGAACTTACTATTTTTAGACATGCTCCTACGCACCCTAATACTCTACTAGTGATACATTAGCATTCGCTAAGGTTTTTCAAGCTCAAACGGACTCGTAAACGCTTAGAAACACCAATAAAATTTCCCATCAGCTATGCACCTATGACTTTTTCAGAAAATTTTGCCCGACTTTGACCAAGCTTATCTCTCGCATTTTACACTTTCAAGCTTAAAATCTCGCGATACCTTCTGTAAGCATCATTCCGGACAACTTTTGTGTTTGACACTTAAGCCAAAACGGACCAGAAAGTGTCTGAAGAGTTTGTTTAAATTTGCATCAGAATGTTACATTCATAAATAGTGCTGTTAAAAATTTCTTTAATTTAAAAATCTTAAATCGGCCGTATCTCTTTCGTTATATGGCCGATTTTTACGTTCTTTATATCAAAACGACCAAGAGACAATAAGCTATCATATTATTAAAGTTTAAACTAAACATTTTTACGACACCCTAAACCCATTAATTAATTTCTGGCAGATTCATTTTTTTAGCTGAAACCCTTCCAAACACAACCACAACTTTACATGATCACAATGCTAACCTAAACTCCATCATCTACCTATTCTACCACCATAAACCACTTTCAAAGCTAGTCTAATACATTTCTTTAACATTCAAAATGTGGCACAACACATGGATTCATAAGCAAAAAAAATCAAGAAATAAAATAAGAGAGTTTTAAGAATCTTACTAGGATTAATTAGGAGCTAGTGAAAAAAACACAATGAACCTTTACTTAGCCTTGCTTATTTTCGAACCCAATAAGCCCCCAAATCAACAAAACCTTTTCTTTCAACTCTTCAAAACTCTTTTACCTAATGTTTATGTAAAAACCCTAACAAGTTTTCAAATAAAACCACCAAGAAAGTGCCTTAATCTTTGATTTAACCCACCAAAATTTGCATGGACCTCTAGATAGATGATATAAGATAGAAAATATAGTAGAAATTTTTGTGAGATAATGGTGATGGTGGTATGATAATCGGCAGCCACAAGACCAATGAGGAAGAAGAATGAAGTTTTTTCTTATGGGATTTGCATGTGTGTGTTATGATTATTTTTTCTTGAAACTGTGGAAGAGTTGGAGTGTGGCTGTGAATACAAGCCGACCTATATGGCTGCCATTTTTTTTATTGCTTGTGTAATTATCTTGTATAAATATTAAATGTATAACTTAAAATAAAAAGGAAAAAGGTAAGCCCTAAATGTGAAGTTTAGCAAAAATTTAGTGTAAACACAAAATCAAAACTAAAAATGCTAAAATACGGATTATAATTCCTCAGGGTATTTTATGGAAATATTGAACGACGATAAACACGTAGACGAGTAATAAGCCTAAAGACGACTCAAGCTTACTAGAAACGCAAAATTATCAAATCGGGTAAATAGTAAAAATGAAATTTTACACAATGGTAAAAATAGTAATAAAATATGAATAAATTATTTACATGAATTTATAAGGTATTACAGTTAACCCCCCTTAAGGAACTTTGGTCCCCAAAGTTCAACTGGTGACTGCAACAGACGAGGTAATCGCGAAAAGATGAGGGTACTTGGTCTTGAACTGATCTTCTCACTCCCAAGTACATTCAGCTCCTCGCGTGTAGTTCCAACGAACTTTAATAATAGGAATTCTTTTTCTCTTTAGCTTCTTCACTTCCCGTTTCACAATCTCAACGAGTTCTTCTATAAAGTACAACTTGTCATCAATCTCGATCTCCTCCAAAGGCACTTGTAAGTTTGCATCAGCCAAACATTTCTTAAGGTTGGACACATGAAACATGTCGTGAATATTGCTCAACTCTTGAGGTAGTATCAGACGATAAGATACTAGTCCAACTCTTTCCAAAATCTCGAATGGTCCCACATACCATGGTGCCAACTTTCCTTTCCTGTCAAAATGCATAACACCCTTCCACGATGACACTTTAAGTAGCACTCGTTCACTGACATCGAACTCTAAGGGTTTGCGTCGCTTATCGGCATATCTTTTCTGACGGTCTCTTGCTGTCTTCAGCCTTTCTTTAATCTGCATGATCTTTTCAGTGGTCTCTTGCATAATTTCTGGACCAATCAACTGGCTCTCCCTAACTTTTGCCCACATCACGAGTGATCTACACTTTCACCCGTAAAGTGTTTCGAACGGTGCACATTTAATGCTTGCATGATAACTGTTGTTCTAAGAAAACTCAACTAAAGGAAGATGAGTATCCCAACTTCTTCTAAAATCGATAACGCAAGCCCTAAGCATATCCTCAAGGGTCTGAATAGTATGCTTATTTTGACCATCAGTTTGAGGATGGTAAGCCGTACTCATATCCAATCTCGTTCCTAATGCCTTCTGAAGTATTTGCCAAAAATGTGACGTGAATCGACTATCACGGCTTGATATGATCGACCCAGGCACACCGTATCTTGCCACAATCTCATTGAGGTAAATCCTTACCAGCTTCTCCATTTTGTAATCTTCACGGCAATAAATGAGCAGTATTGGTCAATCTATCCACAATGACCTAAATCGTATTGTAACCACCACTGCTTTTAGGCAGTTTCATGACCAGGTCCATGGTTATTTTCTCTCATTTCTACTCAGGAATCTCTAGTTACTGAAGTAGTCCCGAGGGCTTTTGATGTTCATCTTTAATCTTTGAACATGTTAGACACTTTCTAACATACCTTGCGATGTCTTTCTTCATTTCTGGCCACCGGTATAAATCCATCAAATCATAGTACATCTTATCCGCACTTAGGTATACGGAGTAGTTAGAAGTGTGTGCTTCATCCATAATTAGAGTTCTTACATCTCCAATCGATGGAATCCAAATCTGATCCATGAAGTAAATTCCACCGTCATCCCATCGTTCAAACTGCGCATCCAGCACCCTTAGCAATTCGACTAGGACTTTGAGATCCTTAGAAGCTTCGCCTTGTGCCTCTAAAATCTTAGTCTTGAGGCTAGAATAGATATTCATTCTCATAGCATGCACTCGCCTCGGTTTGAGTCTCTCCTTTCTACTTAATGCATCTGCCACTATATTTGTCTTGCCCGAATGGTAACGAATCTCACAGTCATAGTCACTGAGAAGCTCAATCCATTACCTCTAGCGCATATTCAGTTCCTTTTGATTGAAGATATACTAGAGACTTTTGTGATCATCCTGTATAATAGTGTCTCTAGATTTTAAGAGCGAATACCACAATGCCCAACTTCGGATCATAAGTAGTATAGTTCTTCTTGTGCACTTTAAGTTGTCTAGATGCGTATGCAATCACTTTACCCCTTTGCATCAACACACACACCCTAACCCTTGGTTTGATGCATTACAGTAGACCATAAAGTCATTTGGTCCATCGAGAAGTGCCAACACAGAAGCATTACACAACTTCTCCTTAAGTATGCGAAAAGCTTCTTTGTGTTTATCACCCCACTCATACTTCTTATTCTTTTGAGTTAACAGGGTGAGAGGTTTGGCTATCTTGTAAAAGTTCTCGATGAATCTTCGGTAGTAACATGCCAACCCTAAAAATGAACCAATCTCGGTTCGTGACTCGGGGGTCTTCTAGTTCTTAACTGACTCAACCTTGCTAGGGTCCACATGGATACCGTCTTGGTTAACCACGTACCCCAAGAACTGTACCTCTTGTAGCCAAAATTCACACTTTGAGAATTTGGCGTACAACTTCTCCTTCTTGAGCAACTATAGAATTAAATTTAAGTGAACTTCGTGTTCTTCCTTTGACTTTGAATAAATCTAGATATTGTCAATAAACACAATTACAAACTGTCTAGATAAGGCTTGCAGATACGGTTCATTAAGTCCATAAAAATTGTTGGCGCATTCGTCAAACCAAATGGCATAACTGTGAACTCAAAATGTCCATACCGAGTCCTGAACGTGGTGTTTGGAATGTCTGCCTCATGTACTCGTAGCTGATGGTAACCAAAATGAAGGTCTATCTTGGAAAAATAGCATGCACCTTGTAACTGGTCGAACAAGTCATCAATTCTAGGAAGATGGTAACGATTCTTTATGGTTAACTTGTTCAATTCTTGGTAGTCAATACACATCCTCAAAGCGTCATCCTTTTTCTTAACAAATAGAACCGGTGCCCCCCACGGTGACTGACTAGGTCGAATGAAATCCTTGTCTTGAAGCTCTTTAAGATGGTTAGATAACTCTAACATTTCGAAAGGTGCCAATCGATACGACAATCTCACCACTGGCAACGCTCTAGGAAGCAAGTCAATATGGAAGTCTATTTCACGCACAGGGTGTAAGCCTGATAAATCATCCAGAAATACTTTGGTAAAATCACGAACAATCAGAATGTCCTCAAGCTTATTCTCATCAGACTTCATGCACGAAAGAGATCTCAGATCTTTTTCTGGTCTTTCACCTTGCACTTCAGGTGACTCACCATTCGGTATCAGAATCCGAACTATCTTTTTGAAACAAACAATTTCCGCTCGGTGGTTCGACAACCAATCCATTCCCACTATCACATTAAAACTTCCTAATCGGGTCGGTAGCAGGTCTATTTTGAACAAATGGTTAAACAAAGCTAAGGTACAACTACGCAAAACGGTGTTGGTGCATACAACTTTTCTATCCGCTAATTCTACATCATAACTAATGTCTAAAGCAGTAGGTGCAATATCAATAAAAGGAGTAAATGCAGTAGACATAAAGCTTTTCTCAACACCCGAATCAAATAATATGCTAGCGTAGTGATCGTTAATTAAGAATGTACCCATGACTACGTTTGGATTCTGTTAAGGGTCTTCAATTCTTATAACATATGCTCTCACATAAGCATTTGCATTTTGCAGATATTTTCTCTTTGGACACTTGCTCTTGTAGTGTCCTTTCTCTCCACAACCGAAACATGTCACATTCTACAGAGAGTTACCACTTGCTACTGGAGCCCTAGCTCAACAGTCTTTCTCATGATGCCTAAGTTTATGACATTTACCACATCTAGGAGGACACAGACCGTAATGGTGCGCCTTGCACTGATTGCACAATGGTAAATTTCCCGCATAGCCTCTACCCTCGGCTGGGCCTGCCACATAAGCTTTAGCAGCTTCTTTCCTTATGTTCTGCTGCTGATGATAAGTATTGATGTTGCGGTTGTTATGGTTCCTTTGGTGATCTTCCCAGTTTCTTTTGTTGCTTTCCCCAGTTCTTGTAGCCTTAGCTTGAATTGATTATTTAACCAGCTTACGAGCCATATTAATAGCTTCATGAAGGTTTGCAAGCTTTGAAGAGGTGACATTCGATTTGACTCTCTCAGGAAGTCCCTGAACATATCGTTTAATCTTCTTTCTTTTAGGTGTAACCAAATCAGGACACATCAATGCAAGTTCATGAAATCGATTATTATATCCTTCAATGTCATCTCCTTTCAGAGTAAGCGTCTATAGCTCTCGCTCCATTTTTTTGAATTTTTGTCCTCAGGCAGTATTCAATAGTCATCATAGTTTTCAAATTACTCCAAGGAATTTGGTTGGCATTACTGAGTCCTAAAGTGTGGACATTTTCATTCCACTACATTAGCGCACACCCTTTTAGGGTGCAAGCAGCAAACTTAATCTTGTCCTCCTCAGCACACTTACTGATTTTAAACATCGACTCCATCATCTTAAACCAATGACTTAGTCCAACAACACCCTCACTTCCATTAAATGAGTGTGGCTTCCAATTTAGGAATGTCTTGTATGAGCATCCATGCACTTTCGACGCATTAACTACTCCAGCATTTACCGGTCTAGTTCCTCCAGCATTTTCTGGGTTATTTGCTTTATTTCTTTCATATTCCGCAATAGGTTCAGCTACCCTATTTTTCACTAGTCTTTCAATGGCTCTTCACTTCAATCTCATGGGTGGCATTGTTCTATCAACAATACAAATACACAATTCAATAAGAATTTGTAAGGGTATGCAAAGTCGAGATACATAATAGTAATGAAAGAAATAAGATAGAATTATATATAAACAACCATGTAGCTATCAACAACACAATATGCATTTCAAATAAGAATCCATATAATAATCAAGGTTGGTGTACATAATGATAGTAATAAAGAAATGAGATAAAAGGATAATGTAAACAAGAATGATAACCAATGATACTTCATTAAGCAACATGATCCCATCACAATAATTAAATAGTTTTAAATAAGCTACGATGTTTACAAAAAGAACTAAAATTACACCCGACAGCATAACGGCACTAACCGACACTATCAGTTTAGTGGAATACATAAGTCCTACACTGGAAACAAAAAAGTAGACTACTGGGAACCATCAGGTGGTCCCTGTGGCTCAGGAGGCTGAGCAGTTCCATAGACTGCTAATACATCAATACTGTTACTTGGGCGTGCCTCTATGGCACCCCGTCCCATCCTTTCAGCTACCTAAACCTACATACTATAAAACTCTCTCTCCGACCTCTCTCAATCCATAGCCATCCAAGCATGACTAACCTTAAGCGAGTCCAAACGCCTCTTTAACTTTCCTATCTTTTCCTGATTACTGGCTCTACCCTCCTGTAGTGCCAGGACATTATCGCTAGTCCTAGTGGCGTCTCTCTTAATAAAACCCAAATTAGTATTGAAGGCATCCATCCGCCCACTCAGTTTGTTAATCCCTAAACGATTAGCATTAATCTCAGCCTGGCGGGTCCTCGCACCCTGCTCCAAGCATCTCACACCACTAAACAAAATCTCAGTATCGTCCCTTAATCTCTTAAACCCACGAGTCAAGAGATGTAGCGAGAGTGAATGTAAAGAAGAAGGTCCATCCACCTCAAACGTGCTACCGAAAGGTAGCACCCAGTGCGTCCCATTAGCAGTAACAGGAGCAGTAAATTCAAAGTCTGACGATGACTCTGACAGTGGTGGTGGAGAAGTGGGTGATAACTCAGTGTGTGGAGCAGCTACATGAGGTATGTCCTCCTCCCACTCGAACTCTTCTTCCTCTTCTTTAGGATCCTCCTCAGGATCCTCTTTAAAATCCTCCTTATTTTCTTCTTCTGGTTCTTTCAGATCCTCTCCAAACTTCAAGTCAAAATCATCAAAGTCATGTGGTTCGTCAGCGAGAAAATCAAATACGTGATCTGGTGACAGTGGTGCGGCCATGATGCTACAAAAGAAATAAAAGTATATAAATAATAAGCATATATTTTTTTAAATGCTTATAAAATTAAAGTTTTATAAATCATACATAAAGGCTTTTATGAATAAGCATCAGAATTTGTTAATATTTATATAAGTAATATTTATATAAATGAACGGTGACACTCTCGAAGATAGTCGTAAAAGATCAAAGAGAAAGGGAGAAAGGAAAATATCAGGTATTATATAATTATTATTTATATAACACTAGAAGAGATGTTCAAGGGAGTAAAAGAAAAATCATGGAATATGGGGGCGCGGATATTGGACAAACTATGAAAGACTCAAAATATATTTTTGAAAAATGGTTATAGTCTAGGTTTTGAAAAACGACCCAGTTCCCTATAACCTTGACTCTGATACCAATATGTCACACCCCCAAAATCGGGGGTGAGACTTCAAGGCACAAAGGTACAACTTATAGGAACGAACTCAAAAGAGACGTTTTATAAATAAAGTTTCACATTCGATGCTTAGAAATATAAGAGTTTTACAACAAGGTCCCACAAGTTTAAAAATAAACATTAAAATGTTTTAAAGATGTCATAAGTTTAGACAAAGATAAAGTTTAGATAAAGACAAAATTTAGACAAGCTTTCATCGAATGTAGAGTGACAACAAGTCCTTTCACCGATATCCACGCGGCTCCCATTCAAGCAATCATACTTTAGGACCTGAGATTAAAACATGCCAAAAAGTCAACAAAATTGTTGAGTGAAGTTCATAGATTTAGTAATAAATGTATGGACCACAAGATTTAAGTAGTGTAGACAAGTGAAACACATTCACCATGTCCAAAAATAAGTATTATTGCCCTAAGCTCATAACACCAAAACCTTAACAAGTAATATTAAACCAGTACTCGAGGTTTGCGCCCCACGATAGTGTAAGACGCTGCCAAACACCCTAGGTAATACCTCAAATGTTAAATGCGTCAATGGTTAACTAGAAACCACAACCCAGATGGGGATTGTCAATCCCGATAGATCTACCTAAAACACTCAACACTCACGCTTACTACAATAGCAATTAACGACTCATGATTGAAAAGGGGACTTAAGTGGCAATGAAGATACTTAGGCAATAATATTCAGGCAATAACATACAATTTTAAAGTACTTGCGTCCAAAATGTAAAACAAGCATGTAATCTCCCCCGTGAAGTTTTATAAAATAGTTAAGTAGGAAAAGGGGCTATGAACGCACCTTATACGATGAGAATAAAATAATCAACAACAAAGAAAATGACGATAAAAGATCCTAACCGCGACCTAAATTAATGACGCGCTATTAACAGAATGAAATATACAATGAAACGATGCATAAGTCGTTTATGAAAAGTAATAGAATCCATATATGCTTGTGTCATATTTTATTTAGCAAAATACGTGACTTTAAGAAAATATATGATTCATAGTTAAGTTATGCCATTTTTACGAAAAATTACTATTTTTGGAAGGTTACTATTTTAGAAAAGTTTCTATTTCTAGAAAGTTTAAAATTCTGGGACGTTAATACCGTCCCTTAATAATTTTAAATTTCCATTTTCTCCAAACGCGCTAAGGCCTTAACACTTTAACTCTACTTCCATTCCGATTAGTATATATATATATATATATATATTCTGAAAATAAAACTTACTATTTTTAGACATGCTCCTACGCACCCTAATACTCTATTAGTAATACAATAGCATTCGCTAAGTTTTTCCAAGCTCAAACGGACTCGAAAACGCTTAAAAACACTAATCAAATTTCCCATCAGCTATGCACCTTTGACTTTTTTAGAAAATTTTCTTCGAATTTGACCATTCTTATCTCCCGCATTTTACTCTTTCAAGCTTAAAATCTCGCTTTACCTTCTGTAAAGCATCATTCCAGAAAACTTTCGTGTTTTACACTTAAGCCAAGATGGATCAGAAAGTGTTTGAAACATCCGTTTAAATTTCCATCAGAATGTTACATTTATGAATAGTGCTGTTAAATTTTTTTAAATTTACAAATCTTAAATCGGCCGTATCTCCTTCGTTATATGGCCGATTTTTACGTTCTTTATATTAAAACGACCGAAAGACGATAAGCTATCATATTACTACAGTTTAAACTCGTTAAAACATTTTTACGACACCCTAAACCCACTAATTAATTTCTGGCAGATTCATTTTTTTAGTCGAAACCCTTCCAAACACAACCACAACTTCGCATGATCACAATTCTAACCTAAACTCCATCATCTACCTATTTCACCACCAAAAACCACTTTTAAAACTAGTCTAACACATTTATTTAACATTCAAAATATGACACAACACATGGAGTCATAAGTAAAAAAATTAAGAAATAAAATAGGAGAGTTTTAAGAATCTTACTAAGATTAATTAGGAGCTAGTTAAAAAAAACACAATGAACCCTTTCTTAGCCCTGTTTATTTTCAAACCTAATAAGCCCCCAAATTAACAAAACTTTTTCTTTCAACTCTTCAAAACTCTTTTACCCAATGTTTATATAAAAACCCTAACAAGTCTTCCAATAAAACCACCAAGAAAGTGCCTTAATCTTTGATTTAACCCACCAAAATTTGCATGGACATCTAGATAGATGATATAAGGTAGAAAATATAGTATTAATTTTTGTGAGATGATGGTGATGGGTATGGTAATTGGCAGCCACAAGACCAAGGAGGAAGAAGAATAAAGTTTTTCTTATGGGATTTGCATGTGTGAGATTGTGAGATCTTATCTTTATGTACTATTAAGATACTACTAACAATGTAAACTAAGTTTAATCTTAAGGGCCTTGTAATTATATCATAATTAGTAGGGTAATTAGTTAATATTATGGGCTTTAGGTTACTTTTAGTAGGCCTTTATTAATCGTCCAGATTTTTAGGGAACCATCACAAATCAGGTTTAGAAAATTTGCAAGTTAAAAGATATGTGCTTTAAATGAAATCAAGAATCACAACGTTTCAAAAAAACAGTATATAAACAAATCAAACGCAGGCCAAACTTTACATATTTATCATCTTCTTAAAAAAACATACACGTATAGATGAATCAATCACCACTTGACAAACTACGTGCGGCATCTAACTCCATAGATTTGTGGGTTATGTGGAATGTCACAATCCATAGAGAGATACAAACCGACCTTTCAATAGCGAGGCAACTGATGGTGGCAGTTCGAGAACTACAAGCAGGTATTAATACGAGGCAGGCCCTTATAGATAATGCAAAAACAAATTTGAAGGATAACAAGATTGCGACTGTTTTATTCTTAATAGAAATGCAAGACAAAGAAATGGCAGGACATTCTGGCCAAGATTGACGAGGTACTCAGAAGGCCGGTTGAAAAACAAGAGTTCCTTGATTACGTTAAAAGACTTTAGACAAGAAAAGGAAATTCCATGATGATGCTACTATTGTTTCTGCCTATTCCTCATCTTTGATAACAATATTTGTATTGAACTTTGTTGGATTCAAATTTATACTTATCTATTATCTTTGTTATATTAATATTAATTCCTTGTTTAATGACTATATACTTTTGTGATTACTTCTGCTTTTGTTCTATTTATATTTTTTTTTTTTTATTATTTTCTAATTATTGTCTTTATGTTTTTTTTTTTATTTTTTTTTTTATAGTTTTTATTAATTTACTATATTTTTTATTTTGATATTTTTGTTTTTTTTAATTTCTAAAATTTCTGTTATTTTATCTATCTTAGTTATTTGTTTATTAAAGTTTTTTTTTATTTTTTGATTTTTTTTAATTTTTTATAATTTTTTTTTGTTTTTATTTTTTTTATTTTTATTTTATTTATTTTATAAATTTTTTGTTGTTGTATTTAGTTTTTTGAAAAATTTTTTTTATTTTTTTATTATGTGTAATATTATTTTTTTTTGCAGGATTCCTTATTTTTTATTATTTTTGTTTTTATTTATAAATTTACATTTTTTTTTGTAATTTAAGTATGATATCTACATAGATTAAAATATTATTTTTATCTAATTATTTTTTACTCAATCAACATTATATAAAGACAAACAAATACATAAAACATATAAATTAAATTTGTCAATACAAATAATATACAAATAAAAAATAACTAATCATACTTATATTAAATTATTAAATCTAAAATCCTAATATTCTGAAAAATAAAAATATCACTAAAAAATTAATATACACAAAATAACCAAATTAACTAAATCTAAATACTACAAACATAAGAATTCAAAATCATCGTAAATATAATAAATAAAATTTCTTTATAATTATTATAAAAGATAATGCCCAGGTGTTTTATTATTTAATTGTTTTTAATTTTTTTTTAAATTAATAAATAAAAATATTTATTTATAATTTTTTTTTTTATTTTTTTTTTATTTATATATATATGATTATAATTTTAATTTAATTATTTTGAATTTTGTTTTTAATTTTATTATTTTATATTTTTAATCTAGTTTGTAGGTTCATGGGACAGTAGCTTAATAAATAACTAAGAGTAAAATTAAAAACAATGAAACACAAACAACTAAGAAATTAGGTACAAGGTTTAAAAGTGACACAAAAGGTTATTGAGTAAACCGAAGGCAAACATGTATTTTTACTACCGAATTAAAGTAGTATTTGTGTTCAAAAAAGAAATTGAAACCATCTGCTCAAACCATCTTCTCACGATATGCCAGGGCAACGTCAACAGGATCATCTACATCTAATGACAAGCCATGCACAAACCTATATAAAAGTATACTAACCCACACACCACAATCACCATATACGCCCCCTGCTTAGGAACATTGTCCACTAGCCTAAGCATAATGGTATACTTGCTTAGATTTATTCCTTTCTTTTAAAAAACATTTGTACGTTCTAAAACTACAGGAAGATAGACCTGTTGAAAAATTTACATTCATACAAGTCAATTAAAATGTGAAAAATCCTTATGTAGTTATAAGATCTTTGTAACTTTGATGTTGTTGGTTTATAGTTTAAGGTATGTTTTAAATTAATTTGATACAACTTAATTGTGTTTTATATGTATGTTTTCAATAATAGTGTTAACACAAAGGAATAACAATGTGCATGGAAAAGGATAACTTCATTAACTAGTAGCCTTCTTAAATACACATGCCTTCATACTTAACAAAAGATAACACCTCCACAACATGGCATCTACAAGATGATTCCCAGGACAAAAGAAACTAAACAGACAACAAGGCCACCATAACAACTAGAACACAAAAGGCAACTTTGACAGAAGATTAAAGGAAGCATAACATAGAACATGACTGAATCACTGTCTGCGCAACAGAGCAATGAAAGATATTTTCTTAAGGACCTTTAGTTATGTCTCACAGATTAACCTCATCATGCACCTAGTTGACTCCAAGTCATCATACTAAAACTCCTAAGCAACCTAATAGATTCTGCAACAACATTGGACCCCACCAAACTTTGCAACTCAAGTATTTGCTCATGCTTCTCTTGACATCAAACCATTAACTATTGACAATATACATATGTTTCCTAAACCAACTGACAGCCCCTTTGATTGTCATTATGAAACAACAAATCCATTATGTTTGTGAGTTGGATGGAATTTATATCTGCAGCTAGTTTAGATAGGTGAGACATTTTTATGGAATGAAGTTTTGGTTATGAAAAAGTTTGTTAATGAAATGTGGTATTGAAAAATGTAGGGGAATGACCAAATATATAGGATAGGAAAAAATTCTAACAGAAAAGTACATTAGATGAATAGTGGGATCATATTATACTAGAAGGAAAAGGACATCCGAATTTAATGTGATTAGTAGTGAAGAAAAGTTTTAGGCATGTCATATCTATAGGTTAAACCATTTTTGACCACTAAATACTATATTATAGAACATAAACCAATGCTATTATAGGAAACAAGTTACTAACCAATGTAATTGCTCTCTAGCTGGTTACAAAATCATTATTTCATGCATATAAATCTTATACTTAGTTACTTATTGCATTTTATACAAGCTGTAATTGACTAACTAAGATAGATGATGCATACTCAAGCATAAACATATTATACTCAGTTATTGTATAGTAAGCTTAGTTTTGTTATGATTATTTGTAACTTTGTAAACATAGAAAAAAAGTTTATGCAACATGTATTTGGTGTCACTATATACATGGTTATAGTTTAGTTGATAGGAATCTCCAGATATAGTATAACAAACTAAGTAGTGTATACTATGTTATTAACTTAGCTGTAAACATAAGGAAATATATAAATATATTTTCGTATAAACGTTAAAAAGTTTGTGAGTTACCTTTAAACAATGCCTAACCCGGACATACCAATCGCGATAGTCATAGTCATATATGTACCCAGTATCATAAAATGTGACCTCTCCAGATATAATATGAAACTGGGTAAGACACCATTGTTCACCCGTTTCATTCATCAGAATAAATACTTACACAGTAGTGGTTTTTTGGATGGTTATAAAAATGAAATTATTAAGCAAAGAATTAATGAAGAAAGGCTTTAGTGTATATGCTGGTTTAAAAGGTAGGTATTTATGTTGAATAGTGCATTATTATATCTTTTATTATGTTTATGAAAATGATTTAAACAACATTATAACAAACCAAATATACACTAAATATAGGGTAAATGTTTTATCTAATCAACCTCGCTTCATGGAGCAGTATACCTCTCCTCGTTAGCATAAAATAAGGGCAAACCTTTTTGCAATAGGAGCGGAACAAAGTTGTTAGCCTCAATTTATTGAGTCGAACAAGGAAGCTCGGTCACTCAACGATGGAGCTTCGGTCTTTAATTAGTTAATGTTGTAATTAAATATTATCGGGAATCGGGCTCGATAGATAATCTAATATTGTATATGTTTTGGGTTTAATCCCAAAGCAAAACCCGAGCCCGGGTCCTAGTTATATATCCCGCAGCACACATTAAATTGTTAGGGGTATAAATAATATTATTTAGAATATCTTTCTAAATATCTAAATATATAATAAGAATTTTCATATGAAAAATTCTATTTTTAATCCTTTTCATTAATCTAAAATTTACATTTTCTATTCTCTCTCAACTCACTCTCTACTCTCCCTCTATTTCGATCTCTCTCTCCTCTCTCTTCTCTTTTCTGTTTTTCGATGGTGTTCTGGTATGAAGTGTAAAGTGTGAAACGGGTTCCTACAATTGTATCAACGCTCGGGTGGATTTCGTGGTTTTTTTGCTGTGGTAAGCATATATGAATTCGGCAGCGTAGGTTGATTCATCAGCTCGGCAACAATACTTTTTTCTGTAGGCTCAATTTGTAGATTGAAACGCGGGTAACAAGAAGAAGAGAACGTAAAAGTTGAAGAAATACGTACTATCGAACGAGTGGTAAAAACGATATCGATCGATACGAGGTAAGAAACTATCGGATTACGAACGAGTGGAAAATACTGAATCGATCTAACGAGTGGGAAAGCGGCGATCGAACGAGTGGAATAAAACGTATCGATCGAACGATTGAAAAGCGCGATCGAACTGAGTGGAAAAACGTATCGATCGAACGGAGAGGAAAAGCGCGATCGAATAGTGGAAAAACGTATCGACGAACTAGTGGAAAAGACTTTATCGATCGAACGAGCTTACCGAACAATACGATCGAAACGATCGGACCGAACTAGAACGATCGTGAACGAGGGCTCCCGGACGAACTTAGACATCAGAACGTAGCTACCGAACTAAGACGATCGAATGAGCGATCGACAAGAGTTATCGAACAGCTACCGAAAACGAGCTGATCGTAGAAACGAGCGAAAATCGGAACGTAGCGAGAGATCGAACGAGCGTAATCGACACAAGCTGATCGAACACGCGATCGAACGAGCGAATCGAACGAGCGAATTTATGGACGAACGAATTTTTTTTTTAGAAATTTATGTGTGACGATAATGGTTTCAGTAAAAACGAGCCCAAAACATTTGATCCGGTAACTCCGTTTTCAGGCCCGTGAGCTCTCAAAACAAGAGAAAAACGAGACCGGATCACGCTGTAACAACCTAGGCAGGTTAATGATTTCGAGGCCAAAAAGCTTGTTTTTCTATAGAGAATTGACACTTTTCAGTTTTTTGAATTTATTCGCCGCTGATATCCGCACCAAACAATTCACGGTTTTCTATTGATTCTGTAAAAACGCCGTTAATTTCATTTATCGGTTTTAATCATAGACGTGTAAAATCCCGTGAACGTGAATTGCTTACACAACCACAACTTTAATCACATCATATCTACTTAAGATCCAACAAAATCTTTTACACTTCATAATTCACGATAAAATGGAAAAGAAAGATACCTTATCTTCGTGTTCAGATTCAGAAATACAACAAATGCAACTAATTCAAGACAAATCAAAAGAAAGTTGCATGGTATCTTTTTCAACACTTCATTCACAACTCCAACAAGTGTCTTTCGAAACAACACTTAAAAAGGAGATCGAACCGAAGAGGGAGTTTAAACGCGCATTTTGCACCCACTTTGGTTCCAAGATCTTAAGACTTACACGGTTCACAATGTTCTTGTACATGGATCAACTGACAGAAACAACTTGACAAACGGAAGAAATTTCAATAGATTGGATCCATGTCGCTTTTAAAGAAACTCCAGACACAATTTCATATGTTTCATCAAGTCACGGTTTTTATTTGGATATGAATATTTTGACATGATACCAAACAACATTCCTACAATACACTCGAATCGCAATACCAGAATTCCGTGACACACTGAACCAACACTTGAATCTTTTTAAGAAGTCTATTGTGAAAGAGCACAACAATAAAATGCAGTATGACAGCAGGGTGAATAGAAAGTACAAAACCAGACAACAGAAGAAAATACGTGATACGATTAAAGAGTACTGGATGCTAGTTCATTATCATTGCAAAGCAATGGGACATGAACAAAAGAGCAGTATACAAGCACATATCAAGGAATGATGCACATGTTGATGATGCAATATCAGACCCATATATGATGAAGAGCCAACGGCTGAGGTACAAACGACTGCGAAATCAAATCTTAGCTACATCACAACAAATACGAGCAACCTGAATTCAATAATGAAGGAAAGGTTGACCAGGAATGTGACTATGTCATGACATATGTCCTTAGTCCGCTAATTAACTGATGACAAGACAACTGAACCTCTCAATCAATCACTCAGCTCTGAAAACGTTTGTCTCAAAAAGACTGTTGGACCAGTGTCAAAAAGAATAATGCAAAACTCGAAGCACATTGTATTAATCTTGAACTACAATTGCAAAACAATGTTTTAAATCAGGGCAACATGGTCAATTTTTGAAAGCAAAAAGTAATTAAGCCAAAGTTAAAAATGATATAGATGTAATTGAAATAATAAACATCGCATGTGGAACGACAGTGTGGCTAAATTTACTACGCAAGAGAAATGAGCAGATACATAAAGAAATGAGCAACTTGAAACAACTTACAAATAGATCTTTATAATTCTATCAAAAGACACGATTTCAAGAGCCAAAAACCAGAAGAACTCATTCTAAATGGAAGCAACTGAACAAAAAGTCTAATTAAAAATGCTGAGATGTACTAGCTCAGATTCAGAAAAAGGGAGGTTTGCAATAGCAGCATTAAAAAATGATGTTAAGGAAACTTACAAGAAATAGTGTGGTGAAATACTAAGTTTGCAAAGCCAACAATCTTGGGAAAAACCGATTGGACAACCACTCAAAACCAAATCCTTAGTTAACAACGACTGCGTTTAAGCAATGAAAAGACCTAAAATTTCAAAACCATCACGGTTATGCCACCCAAGTGATGGTGAACAACGACTTTCAAAACCCATCACTACACATCATTGCCTAAGAAAGAGATATCTGTCCCTGCAAAACCTCATCACATGATTGCACCAAGCTCATCTAGGTTATAGCTTCCAACGACATAGTGTCATAATCACTACCAAGAAAGCTAAGAAAAAGACACATGAACACCTAGGATCCCTAGAAATTTATCTGACTCCATAACATTTATGTTAATGCTCTACATGTTTCCAGAAATGTGTCTATAAATGCCAATCATGACCTTCTGAGTAATAGAAATTCCTGAAAAGTAAGTCAACTCGCGAGCTAAGGTTTCCATCCAATAAGATATACAACAAACAAAACAAACCCGAGAGCAAGATAAGGGTTTCAACAAAACCAAAACAGACAGATCCCAAAAGGACATATGTTTTCATCAAAAAGACTACCAACGTGAAATGTGAAAAACAACAACTCCCTAGATCTTGTCTTATGTGCAACCAACGGGTCGAATTCTAAAGACCTGATTGTCACTTTAGATGGGTTCAACAGGAAAGACATTCAGCCTCAGCACAACTAAGTTGGAAAGTGACCCCCAAATGTATCAAGTCATATATCACTAACCAAAGTAAAGCAAAACAAGCTCTTAAATGAGTCAGTGCAGGTACATCGTCTTAGGTACAAGTACATCGTTCGATCCAAAAAAAAAACCCAAAGAAAGGAATGACTCAAGCTTGGCTGCTAAAAGAAAGAAAATCTCATGAAAACAGGGCTACAAGGAATATTATGATCTGATGAACTAAACAAATGACGATTGATCAAAGCTTCAAGCCTCGTCATCATTGTCAAATGACGGTTTAAATTCAAGCGAGTACAGAGCCACGGTCAATAATGTTTCAAAGATGGTATAGATCGCAACAATCAGCCTCGGTCTTCATGTCCCATTACTTTTGACCAAAACAGTTCAAGCCTCGGATCTTCATGTCAATGACGTTTGAGCACAGCAATCAAGCACGGTCATGCCAATGTTACAATGAGTGTCTGTTCACATCAGTTCAGGCCTCGTTCATCATCAAATGACATCCTGGATCATAAGCGGTTCAGAACTCGGGATCAATACCACAGCAAATAACCGTGCAAGTCAAAGTTAGGTACCAAAGATTGTTCACTCTATCATTTAGAAGGACATCTGCATCACGACAAGAGTTGGAAATACTATTCCACCGATCAAATAGCAATGCCGAGGACGAACAGTAAATTAATACAAAAACAGAAAATCATAAATTTCCAAAAAGAATCTTCTCTACAGTCTCTTTGTAACTCGATAACATTTACGTGCTTAGAAAAGTCGATTAACATTGAACTGGTGATGTAAAAGAAAATGTTCGAACGAGAATTAGCAAATAGTTTCAAAACATGTTCACTTCTAATTTCTAGGAAGGTGCATCTATGTGCCCATAAAAAGATGTCAGTACATAAACCCTGACATCAAATAAAGGAAAGGTTTTTAAACTTTATCCACCCAAAGAGAAAATTAACGTTTACTCGTCTTTTCTGTTCTAACAAGACATACAATATTCTTTAGCTCAGAAAAATTAGATTACGTTACATTGCGCTTACCCTTACAGATTAGAAATATAATCGCTCCAACATCTGGTTTTTCAAAAAGTGAACACAAATTTTCAAGAATTTCTGCGATGACAATACATAAGCTTCAAAATTGTGTGTTCAACACTCCAACCTAGTCACGATGTTTTTCAAATACAACAATTTTTCAATTGTTCCTATTTTTAGGTGAGTATATTCGAAAACAAGTTTTAAATGTTATTTTTGGATACATCAATACAACGACCATTCTTAATGATATTCCAAACATTACAAAATGTTCCAAACCATTTCAATGCTGAAAATATTTCACCCACTGAATTTTTCAAGACATATTTATTAAATCACAAGGTATTTCAAAAACTAATGTATTATTATTTTAAAATAAGGTAAGAAAATATGTATTTAAAATATGAAACTATTCGACTCAAAAGTGCTGAAAAGGTTTTAAGGTTTCGATCTATATACCCAACAACATCTTAAGTTTCACGACATTCTGAATGATCATAAGGTGGTAATGTTAGTGAATCAATCCTATTAACCAACCAGAACCGGAGGATCTACCCCCAGTGATAATCCAAAGATTAGAATAGCAGTCCTTAGTATGAATTGGTGAGATGAATGTTGAGGAGAAATAAATGCCGACTAAGATTTGAAGTTCACACTGAACAATCACAACAAGGTGTAAGTAATGTACGTCTTGGTAAGCAAGTGAAGGCGTGAAGACTGTAAAAAGAAATGTATGATAAAGAGGTCTAAAGGAAAGAAGCCACCACACAGAACTTAAGGCAGGAAACCGGGTCAAAGACATATTCTATCAGAATCACAAGATTGATTGCTGGTAATTGAAAACGACATCATGACCCATGATGCAATGCACAACACCTTCCCAACCATTGGTGTTTCTCTCAACAGAAAACTTTCTCTTTTGTCACGGAGATACTACACATTATCTAGTTGACAACAATCCGAGAATTGTTGAAATAGATGAGTTGCAGTTTGCTGCCACCTCCCCCCCCCCGAGTACTAAAAACCAAAATGCACATAATCGATACTAGATGTGCCACGAAGATCAAATCAAAAATCTCGTTAGGACACATTCCATTCTAACACTTTGTTTGAACATCACAGGTTCACTAGCTTGTTATCAATAGTCCTACGCAATATCATTGATGATATTTTTAGCAGAACATTCAGAGATGATACTCATTAGTATTTACAAATGACGAATGGAGAAATCCTTCCAGTGTCAACAACAAACAGCACTGCGGTAGGTGACTTACGAGATCCTATATGAATCAAACTTGTGACAAATATATCAATTGTCCATTAAATTGGGGGGGAATTGACGGTTGATGAAATTTATGATAAAAAAGCAAGACACACTCGATGTTGTTTACAAAAACTCTTTAAACAGAGGTGCCACTCGATTGATTTTTTATAATCAATTTTTTCTCGGGTTTATCACAAACGTAAAACAATGCGAGGTCAGTACGTGGTACTACAACCTCATCCCATTCAAGATGCTCAATCTACGAAAGACAATCTATGCTAGAAAGCTTAAAATTTCAAGAACAAAGACTACCGCTAACTCTGATTTGTAAAGCGTTCAAGATAATGACAAAAGCATGAGCATTTGTTCCAAAGACACAATATCGCAATATGCAAAGACGATAAAGACAATGACAAGAGGCTCAAAGTCAAGATCGAGCAAAGCATGAGGAACAACCTACAACATATAACGAAGACAAATGACCAAGGACACTCGAGCTTAATGACAAACCAATCTCACTTGTATCTCATGAAGGAGTGTCAACAATAACTCACTCTCGGGGGAGATTGTTAAGCCTCAATGTTTATATGAGGTCAATAAAGAATCTCGTTTTTTTTAATTATCCCGTAGTTCAAGACCTCACATCGGAGGAGAATTGTTAGCTCATTTTATTGAGTCGAACAAGAATCTCGTCACTCTACTGAGTGGAGCTTCGTCTTTAATTAGTTAATGTTGTGTAAATTAAATATTATCGGGATATCGGGCCAGCGATAGATAATACTAATATTGTAAGAATGTTTTTTTTGGTATTAATCCCAAAGCAAAACCCGAGCCCAGGGTCCTAGTTAAGTATATCCCGCGTCCACATTAAATGTGTAGGGGTATATATATATATTTAGATATTTTCTAAAATATCTAAATATATATATAGATATTTTCATATGAAAATATCTAGTTTTAATCTTTTCATTAATCTAAATTTCTTTTTCTTATTCTCTCTCAACTCTCTCTCTACTCTCCCTCTATTTCGTCTCTCTCTCTCTTCTCTTTTCTTGTTTTCGTGGTTCGGGTTATGAAGTGGAAGTGTTAAACGGGTTCCTACAAAAGTAGCAACTAACCATAGCCCAATTAACATGCTCGGTTCTGATATGCCACATATAGTCCACCCACAAGTCTATGTGTTGTTGATATCATCAAATAACGTCACATTTTACCATCATTTATCCCATACATTTTACCCACTTTTGTATAATTATTGCAAGATATTGGTACTTAATTGCTTAAAGTTTATAATTGCAGTAATTCTAGAGTAATTTGTGAAGACGAAGCTAAAAGGCGCAACTCTGGAGCTAAAATGAAGACAATTGAAGAAAACTGTTATCTGGTACTATACATCGTATCTAGCAAAGTAGATACGGCGTATCAGCGCCAACTCATCACAAGAATATGCGTAAAAGATCAATTCCCGATTCGGCGTATCCATGTTCACCTATACGCTATATGCACAACTCGTCATCAGTCAAAGGTATGTAGTTAATATGATTGATGGCAATTAATCTTGATTGACTTGATCTTATCGCAGACTCCAAGGAAATTAACCCTATACGTCGTATTTACCTATCTTTATATGGCGTATCCAGGAAATTTTCAGACACTATAAATACGAGGCTCAAAAACGAGTTTCAGTGTGCAAAAATTACATTCTCTATACCATACTTACTGAAGTCGAATTTTCCAAGATATTAGAAGCAACCAAGGTCAAGCACCAACCACCATTCTATAGAAGACATCGTGTAACTCTTACTTTCTTAATCATTTAGTTTTTAATTGTTTGATCACGCTTGTAAAATTACAATGATTGTGGGCTAATACCCTCGGGTATTAGCCATGTCAAAGAAGTTTACAATGTTTGGTTTGTTTTAATCCGGCTTGCTTAATTTATCGTTGTTGTTTAATTATGTTTATCGCCTTATACTTGTTTATGTGCTTGTACATGCGACCTATCATTCAACTGGGTCTAGTGAGACTTAACTCGTAATCTAGATAGAGATAAATCTCCATGTTGTGTTTTGTATGCCCGGACCAATAGGATCACAAATGACGCCCTGTCCTTACCCTTTGATTATGAGCTTAGTTGGACCGATAGGTGACCCAATAATTGTTCAACTAGTATTGTTGTTAATTAATTGGTAATTGATTTGGGTGGTGGACTACTGGCATATGAAACAACATCAAGCAATAAGTGGGTAAAGTCCCGATGGGCTAGGGTATTAACAGGATCACCACTGCTTTAATTCTTTATGATAGATTATAATTAGACTAAAGGATACTTTATGCGGATGCGTTAATCATGACAGGATTGTTCGTATCTAGGTCTTAGGATGAAGAACCACCTAAGTCTTAAGAATGATATGCCGCCTCAAAATAAATAGCCATTGCACTAAACAAACAAATCAACTTGTAATCGGATTTAACATGGTTAATACAGTTTTCTATTATAAGGCTTGTACCGCTTCTTTATCTTGTGATTATTTTCTTTTGTGTTTATTGTGTTTAGGATTAATCTTTATCACCACCAAACCTGTGCTAGTCTCTCAGGCTGAAACCCCCCTCATTTACCACTAGTAAATATTTACAACATAAGTTTAACTAGTAATTAGACTAATCTTTATAGACTAAAATACTGATAGAATATTAGGTTAACTTTTGCTCTTAGTGTTCGACACCCTACTTACCGCGAAGCTATATCTTGACCGGGTACACTACCCATTAAAGTGTTATCTTTAGGTTTGTCGGCTAAATATAAATTTGAAACTTGATAATAAAACACTACACACACGACGACACATCAGGTTTTTGGCGCCGTTGCCGGGGAGTGAATAGTTTAATCTTTATTCTCATTAGTGTTTCTAACCTTTAACTTGTTTAGTGTAAATTAATTAATTTTGATTGCTAATTGTTTAGTTTAATTTTGTGTTTAAATTCCTGTATTAGTTATTTATGTGTTGAATACGACGTATTCAGGGAACTGAATATGACGTATTGGTCCATTTAACCGTTTCTCTGCAGCAAATCTATCTCAGGTAAAAATGGACAACCCCAATATAACCATGGAGGAGTACATTAGACTGGAAGAAGAAAGGGCTCAAAGACATGGAGAGACATTTAATTGGCAAACTGCCACGTTTGGAAAAGTAAGAGATTTTGATAAAAAGGAATGCTTCACAAACTTCGAAGCTGAATTCTTGGCTATCGTCTTGGGAAACATAAATGCTATCTCATCCCAAACCTCACAAGGAACAACTATGGGGGAATACGAAGCTGAAAAGGAAGATTCTGAAATCGAATTCCCAGCTATAGTCCTTAATGATACGTCAACTTACAATACGACACTCTCGTATGAACCCACTGTAAGTCTTCCTAGCAATGATGAAATTGACTTTAGAATATCATTTGATGAATCTAACGATGAGGATTATACAGTAATTTTTGACAAAAAATCATTTTCTTATAAAATAATTTCTGTCAATGATTTAAAAACAGATTCAGATAATGATAATAAGTCACCCAGTCCTACGGTCAGTAACTTCAACGATTTAGACTACTATGATTTCAAAAATAAATTTCCAGGCATCGTTTATAATGATGGCCAAATCAGAACCTGTAATTGAGCCTTCTGAAGGTCCTCAAATCGATGATGAAAATGAAACATCGTTATCGAAATATGATGAAAAGGAACAAAATGCTTTAAACCGTAATAATCTACTTCCTTTTTGCAAAATCTATCCTGATAATTCAAAATCGGATAGAGACAATGACGATGACAAGATGAAATCTTAGGAAAATAATACCAAAGGGTCATATGGGCTTTTGAAAATAAGTCTCGATAAAATTAGTAAAAACTTCAAAATAAGGGATTTTATCATGGAATTAAATGTTTATGTCGTGACTTGGAATCATCCTAAAAACGGGATACCGTTAAGACTTTTTAAGAATATTGATGTGCCATTTGGCATCCCGTTTGACCCAAAACGGTATTATAAGGATGGTGCTCATACGAATATTGTGGTAGCCAAGGTACACATTCCTTTCCCTTAAAAATGTTTTGAAAATTAGCCCCAAGGTTAGATACGGCGTATTAAGGTACACCTATATGCTATATCAACTTATTGTCTAATATGCCATATCAGACAATTCCCTATACGGCGTATCAAGACTGGGTATAAAAACCCAGCGTATACGCCTCATATCTTCACGCATACTTTTTACTCCAAAAGATTTTTTTTTACCGCAATCAAATAGATGATTTGGACCAAACAATACACTTAGAAGCCCAAAAATTGATCGAAGACGACCAGACTAATTCATTTTTGATTAACAGCCTGGAAAAATACATCGACCAAACCGATTCAGAAAACTATGAGGAAAACACGGATTCTGAGAAATTAATACGCCGTATTGAACAATCAGATACGGTGTATTCAATGCCACAGGGAACGCATGAATCTGGGAAAACAAGAAATGAACACCTCTACTCCGCTAGTGCCAGCGAGATTGATGAGAAGAAACCTAAACTGAAAGATCTTCCCTCCCACCTGGAATATGCATACCAAAAGGGAGACAAAACTCATCCGATAATGAATTCATCCAAACTAACAGATAAAGAGAAAGTTTCACTCTTGCAAGTATTGGAAAAGCACGAGGGAGCAATTCTTTGGAAGATGTTAGACATTAAAGGGATAAGCCCGTCGTTTTGTACACACAAGATCTGGATTTAAAAAAACTTCAAGCCATCATTCAACTCAAACGACGGTTAAATCCAAAAGTCTAGGATGTGGTTAAGAATGAAATTGTCAGGTTACTCGATTCAGGATTAATTTACCCCATCTCGGATGGGTCAGTCCAATTCATGTCGTCCCTAAGAAAGGAGTAATAACTTTTGTCTTAAACGACAACAACGAGCTAATTCCATCTCGTAAGGTTACCGGGTGGCGCGTATGCATAGATTATAGTAAACTGAACGACGCGACATGAAAGGACCACTTTCCTCTCCCTTTCATTGATCAAATGTTAGAACGTTTATTCGGAAATGAATATTATTGTTTTCTTGATGGTTTTTCAGGTTTCTTCCAAATTCCAATCGCTCTAGAAGACCAAGAAAAATTAGAATTAGGGATAGGGTTAGGGTTTCGATTTTGGTTTTAAAATGCTTATGCCCAACTCCTTTTGGCCTATTTAAGATCCCTTTATCCCCTGCACATGTAATTAAGATTGGATATTAGATCGCGATGGATAGAACTAAGGAATCCCCCTTTTTGCTTTTAACTGCTGAAGCAATGCGACGTATCCACTGAACATGGATACGGCGTATTGAGTTAATTTTACCCAAAATTTTAAAAGACGACAATACAACGTATCCAACAAACTTAATACGACATATAGATCTAATAGAAGCCCTGAATTAAAATCCTATATGCCGAATTGCTTATTGGAATACGGCGTATTGATATACGACGCATCCACTTATGAAAACGCCGTATCTTGCCTCTGAACAGAATGATTAAAATCTTTGTATTGATTTTGCAGATATAGCCCCTTTACCTCACCGTGATCTGAGGCACCCATGGCTTTGATATCAGGTTATGGGGTACATTGAGGGGATAGTACACAGCTTTGAGTGGAGACTCGAGAAAATTTGGGGTAGATCGGTTAAACAAGTGCACAAACTTAATTTCAAGGATTTAACTCCTAAGATGAGGCAGGATTTAGCAGTGAGATTGAGGATGGTATATGTTAGGGATGATGGGAAGCAAACATTTGTGAGTCATGCTTGGAGGAGATTGTTTGGGATTCGAGGTCCTCTAGTCCGCAAGTTTATTTTGGAGTTTCTCAGTACTTGCAAGATGAGTGATACAAAGATGGATTTCGATGTTGCTGGTACTTTATGTTTTCAGTTGGGAGGTGTTAGGAGGAGTATGTCATGGAGACAGTTTATTCTGGCATTGGGATTACACACAGAGCAGTATATGGCTCAGGCTGGGTTTGGAGCATATTGGTTTGTGAGTGAGAGGTTTTTCCCTGACAAGGGGGGCTTGAGGGATTATTGGATCGAGAATTCATCCGATAGAGACTTTCTAGGGGCGACCCCTCTTATGTTCATATCAGAGACCATGTGAGGAGACTATGCCACAGGATGATAGCATGCACCATTTATGGCCGAGGGCAAGGGCCGGAGAAGGTGATCCGGGTTGATCTCTTTTATCTTAGGACTATGAATCGGGGGACTGCCAACGTCTCACATTTGCTATCCCAGTACCTGTTCAGGCATGCTGAGGGGAGGAAGAGTGGAGCTAGGTTGTCTGGGGGACATTTCATTGGACGTCTTGCTGATCATTTTGGTTTGGTTAGTAACGAGGGATTCATGGGTTTGACTGTTATCTCCTGAGAGCTTCCAGTGATTGACTTACATGAGCTTGCTAAGCTCAACATCTATGGGAGGTTTAGAGACACATGGACTTGGGTAGCCTTGGGGCCAGAGAGGCAGCCTGTTACTGCGGCTAACACCCTAGAGGCTGCTGAGGATGCTCCTGCTGAGGACGAGGGTACTCAGGCTGATCCAGCACCTGCATAGGCACATCCTACACCACCCGCTCCTCAGCCCTGGTCTATGCCACAGAGGATCGAGGAGGATCTACGAGAGTTAAGGCAGAGTGTTGTAGGCTTGCGAGGAGTTATCGAGAGCTCTATTACCGAGCAGACTAGAGTCTTCACCTGGATGATCAGGTGCATGTCACAGCTCATGGACGCCGGTGGCCGTACTTATCAGGCATTTGATAGCACACTCATAGGTAGCTTGAGCTTACCATATCAAAGACGCACTCGCCGTAGGACAAACAACGCCAGCACCTCAGCAGCCCAGCCCGACCCTTGATCTCTCCCCTTTATCTCTCTTGATTATTATCATATTTTGTAGACTTGTTATGTACATTGATTTGACATTTGAAACATTGACTACCATTATCCTTTTTGCTATATATGATATGATTTTGTTTGATTGTGTATGATAGAATCAAGTCTGGCAGCAAGTTCAGCATCGCGGGATTATTGGTTAATGGAAAACGCAAGCACCGCAAAATTAATGGTAAATGTGTGCGCAAAAGAAGAAAAGGTCAAACTTAATGACCGGCTAAAACAAAAGTGCTTCCCGGGAGACAACCCGGTTGTTTTTAGATTGTTTGTTGCATTTAATTGTTTAAATTTAAATTTATTATTGAGTCTGTCTTCCCAGACATGACATATGGCGTATCGAACCCCTCTGGATACGGCGTATGCATGTCTGGACATTATCAGTATATTTAAATTCCAGTATTTAATTTCTAGTATTTAATTGTTTTCACAGCTTTACATACGGCGTATCCTAGGGTTTAGGATATGGTGTATTTTAACCTGTACAGTTGTGTGTTTAATTATTTGCCTGTATTGTAGGATAGCGGAAGTACAGATTGCACGAACGTCTTCTAACTTTCATGCAGGACCTTGCTGAAACAAATTTGACTTAATGGTATACTCTAAAATTGCCATGTGTTAAACTCTCACGGGCATCACGAAGCCCTCATCAACACACCTTTTACTCAAACACTCAAAATGGAGAACCATTTGGAGCAAACTATCAGGAGAGTTTCCTCATTCTAATTCTATTTCCCTTATTATTTAATTGTTTTATCTATACAACGAGAATGTTGTATAATTTAAGTAGGGGGATGGAGAATTAGAACGTACTTGTCCTTATTTTCACAAATAAAATGCTAACATGCTTAAAAATAGATCAAATTTAAAAAAAATAAAAAAATTCGCTTTTTGTGAAAAATCACTAGTTACATTACCTAGCGCACTAATAACCCTTAATGTCTATTTGTGAAAATTAAGCCTATTCATTTCCAATTGCTTACTAAAATTCCACAAAAATATGAGTGTGCCGGTGATGTAGTGGACTTTAGAACTTGGCCTGTTATATCACTCGATGCCTCAATAATGAGTACTATGGATTTAGATGGAGTAACATGCTTAACTAGTAGATTTCTAGGATTAAACCAAAAAGACTATATGTCGTAAAATTAACTAACTACACTGGTTAGTTAACCCCCGTGTAACCCTTTTGCTTACTCTCAATTTTAGAGTAAGATACCCTTAGAATAACCTGCTGAGCCATTCTTTTCTTTTTCCACACCAATTAAAATTGTTTCGTTTCACCTTTACGCCTTAGCCTACCGTGTAGATTAAAGCCTATTTTAATCACTGTTGCTAGTTGCTTTCGTGTAAAGTTTTGTAGTTCCTGCGTCAAAGTGAAATTTCTCTATCTTTATAATGGTCGAGAAAATTGCACAATGCAATGGGGATGTTTGTAGCTCGTGTATTTTTGCTACTTTTACGATTATGAATTATGTCCGAAGAAGTTAAGTTCAAAGGAAAAATTTACCGGATGAATGATAATAGCGAAGACGGTGAAATTACACCGAGATTTATGTTATATTGTTGCAAAAAAATGTGAAAGAAAGATAGTCGGTTAGTTGAGCCTATACCGAAGACATTGTGTTATCCCAAAAGCTTAATCCATTTTCACAACATAAGCTATACCAATAAGCAAAATAAGATAGAAAAGAGATAAGGAAAGTGAAAGATTATTAGAGAGAAATAAAGAGGTGGAAGGTTTACACATACACTCAAATGAGAAAAATGGCAACCAACACCCTCTCCATGTGTGGAGAGGGTTCTATTTATACCCTTGAGCCATGAGTGGCATATGGGCTTTCTAACTTGGGCCGGGCTTGGCTTTTCTTGGGCTTTGAGCCCGAAACATGGACAATATTAGATTACAATCCAAGCCCGTTGAACCCGACTAGCCTATTACTTAACAAGACTAATTACGACTAATAAGACCGATAACATTCTTGTTCGACTTATATAAAATTAAGGCTAACAATCTCCCCCAATGTTGAGGTCTCTTTCTTCAAACTCCTCCGTACTACCGATGACGTTGAAGATATGACTTTTGACGTTTATGCTTTGCCTTGTTTTGGTCTTGTCTTGTTTGTAATGGCTTTGATCATTCATGCTTTGTGATCTTGATCTTGAGCCTTTATCTTTTGACTTTGAGTTCTTGAGATCGTTATCTTGCATCATCTCCTTGACATGAATCATCTTGATTTGACTTCCTTGATCAACTTGTGCTCTTGACCAACATGCTCATACTTGTTACATTCTTGTTTGACATATGTGATTATAAGTCTAACAATCTCCCCAATTGATGATTCTTTATTTGACTTTGAGGCTCTTTGATAGTGGGGAAGATTAGAATCAACTATCTTGACAACAAAAATTTTTGTTTTGTTTTTCAGAAATACGAGTAAAAGTTGATCTTTACCAAAATTTTAAGGTGACTACTATTCAGCCTTGCATGGCTCCTCCTAAATTATACATAGGTGATCAGGCTATGTATAATTAAGGACTAACAATGCAATGCTCAGTTTCGTCTAATTAGGATTACATAGTGTTTTTTTTAATGTATAAACCATTCCGTTAAGAAATAATGTATGAAACGCTTTATAATATGCAGGTAAAGTAATTTGCTAGATAAATAAGAAATTTTTAAAAAGGTTACAACAAATATTTTATAAAACTCAAGTAAAACAATTTGTAAAACGATAGAAATTTAAATTTCATAAGGTGACATTACATTAACTTATAAAATAGTGAGTGGTTCGCATAAGAGTAGTAAGGAGTGGCTTACAAAGTAATTGGTTACAATAAGATAGGGCTTCAAAGGGTTCAACCGGAATAGTTATGAGGTACCTGGTATCAATGGCGATTAAGATCATGAAGACAAGAGCTTTAAACGCGACCTAAAGCAATGGTGTATATATATATGTATATAAAAGAATAAGGGAATCCATATATGTGCACATCCCAAGTTATTTGACAAAATGTGCTTTTAGGAAAGTATATTATTAGTTTTCAAATTACACCACTATCGCGAAAAATTTCAAATTTTTTTTTTGGAAAGTTCCTATTTTTTGAAAAGTTTCCGATTTTGGATAGCTTAGAAATTTTTGACTTTTAATACCGACTCGTAAAAATGTTCATTTTTCCAACAATATTAGCTCACCATAAGTTTTATCCAATTACTTCACTTCATAAGTTTATCAAGTATATATATATATGCGACACGAACCTAAAATTTCTATTTTTAGACATCACCAAACGCATCCAAACACTGGTTAGTTGTAAAATACTATTCGTTGAAGTTTTACGAGCTCAAACGAACTCGAAACGCTTAAATACCATATTTTAAAGATCCTATCAGCTTTGACCCTTTTAAATCGAAATTTTTCGAAGTTTGACTTTTATTATAAATTTTTTAGATTCTGACCCGTTCAAAACGACCCGCAAAAATACATTTTCACGACTTGGACTCAAAAGAGATTTTATGTAAAACGACATTCCGGTCAACTTTTTAGTTTTAGCCGGAGGGCGAAACTCGACATAAATGGATGAAAACGCCCTTATATCAGGTCTGATGCAACTTAAATAAAACGAAAAACGCAGATTTTGCTCTAGCTTTTAGACCCGTCATTACTCATTTTTAGACTTGGTCGTCCTCACGAAAAAGTAAAACGGCATTTTAAACAACTTTTTAGTTTTAACGGAAGGCCGGTTCGGACCAGAAAGGGCCCGAAACGTCACTCGAAAACTGCATCAGCAACTAATAATAAGAATAGTGTTGAATTTATTTTAAACGATTTTTAAACTTCCAATGGCCATAAAAACTTCGTTTTTGAGAGTTACGGGACGAATTTTATATCAAAACAACCGTCGCAACTAGTACTAACATATTTTTAAGCCTAACTTTTATAAAAATATTTTTACAACATACTTAAGCCACATTCTAATTTTCTGCACTAAATATATTTTTGACACACCTCAAAATTTTAACCAAATTCGTCAAAATTCTCAATCACTACGCCAATCCTACTCCCCATCATCTAAGTTATTATACCAACACCTTTCAAATGATCACAACTTATATATACACACATGTCTTATGGATTCCAAACAACGAAAATAAATTATACTAATGGGCATATAAAAATAGCATAAAAATGCTTCAAGAATACCAACAACACGAATAGAAAGTAAAACGGTGCATGACGTCTTTGACATATAATTCAATATGCAGGATAGAAAGGTTCTCATTGGCGGTGCGATTCTTCAAAATCAAAAAGATGTCCAAGGGGAAAAGAAGGACGAAACATTAACGAGTCGCGCTCCCAAAGCAAGGAGGTTCTTATGGAAAAGAATGATAGAAGTGTATACAAGTAAATTTATATTCCAATCAACCCTCACATTCTAGACGATGAGTCACAAGATGACAATGGCGTTCCCGGAGTATAAACGAGGGTTACAACTCAGGGTCGGAAAGTAAATGACCGGTAGGATAAACAAATTTACACAATATTCGATGTCGTGTAAAACAGTGACATGAAAAGCCAACGAAACGATTGTGAAAATCTACAATATTATTCAATATGATTTCAAGAATTTATCCAAGATGTTTCTCGTGAATAAGCGCACCCGGTCGAAAAGCAATTCGGATATCTATATGGATAGCTTAAAAGGAGTTAAATAAGGGAAGTAACGCACGCGAGTAGTAAAACGACAATTGTAAAAATCTCATTGATAAAACACTTAGGTAATCCCAAACAATCGTACCGCAAAGGTACGCACAACCGATAAAAGTAAGTCGGGTAAAATATTCGGTTCGAATCGAACGAGCATGTGTAATTGGTCATTACACACAGGAACAAAATAGCAATAACGCTCAGAAAAGTAAGCATGAGAAATCGAACGCAATACGTGCATGGATAAAAATATATAAGGTCACTACATATATAAAATTTATGCAATACATGAATATGATAAATTAATATCGATTTATTTAAACATGTAATTAATAGGATAATGATCTATTTAAACATGTAAATAATTGAATTATGGTTAAACATCTGATTAATAGAATAATGATTTATTTAAACATGTACATAAACATGAAAACTTTAATATAAAGTTTTGATTATCGAAGAATATCTCGATATGAATCATAGTATTTATTTAATAAATACTAAACAATAATGTATTCACTATGAAGGAATACTTAAAAGAAAATGGTAATCACTTAGGATGACTTGAGCGGGAACCACGAGGAGTCTTTGCGCGCGAAGATAAGAAAAGAAAGTTATAGTTTAGGTTTTTGAAAAATGACATAGTTCTCTATAACTTATGGCTCTTGATACCAATCTTTAACACCCCCAATTTCATACGCAGCGGAACCAACAATTGGGTGTTAAATAACGGCACAATTACACATAAACTACGCAAGAACGCCTCGAAAGAGATGTTATCAAAACATGCTCCATTCCAAAAGATAAGTTTCAGAGTGCAGCATTGTCCCAACCATACATAAACATATCATACGTGTTTTAACAAAAGATGAAAACATTGTTCGAGGAAAGGAATTTATATGATTTATCAAAAGACATTTTTATGCGCAACTTCCTCCTCTTTGTTCCAGCTCCAAATCTTTAGCCTTGATTACCTAAGATAAGATATACTAAAAAGTCAACGAAACGTTGAGTGAATCCATAGAGTTTGTATAAATAAAAGATAGAACACAAGCATAATTCATCAGGTGACTTGTTGTACGAACAAGCCATATATCAAATTCTATATCATTGAGCTCATGACACCGAAACCTTGACAACAACGCATAACTTGTATGCAAACACAATTGCCCCAATACTAGGTATTATTGCCTTATACCTACGATTCTCAATACAAATCGTTCGTTAAAAAGGTGCTCGAAAGAATTCGATTCAAACCTCGGACGGGGTTGTCAAACCCAATAGATCTATTAAATGTACTAGCACTCACCCATTATAGGCAATTGACGGTTCATAAAATTAGAGACTTTGACAATAGCTACTCAATGACAAGAACACATAATCGGGTCTAGCATACCAAAAACAACTTGTGTTTAAATTGTCAAAGCAAGCATGTATCTCCCTCGCGGGGGTTTAGTAAAACATTTAATTAGTAAAGGCGAGGTTATGAACTCACCGTATGTAGATGATCGAATGAGAAACCAAATATGAGAAGATGACTCCAAATATTAGCTGTGACCTATAAAGCAAGTCGCGACTTAGAATGATACATTATATCATTATAATAGAATAATTATATAATACTAGTTAATAAAATCCGAAACAAGGAACAATATTGCACCGAGATTAAACCAAAGTGTTTTTAAGAAGTTAATTAATGTCTAAGCTTGGTTCAAACTAAAATAAACATCTACTAACTCTCGTCCCTTAATTCCTATCTCAATCGGATGTGGTCATACTTTTCATTTTTCCAATCCTAGACGTAAAAGTCAATTTTCTGATTTTAGTCATTTTCAAGAGAGCATAAATCCTAAACCATAAAAGATATAGACATGAAACTTTCACCCCTGGAAATGTCTTGAAGTCTATTTTCCAGAACATTAAGCCTTAAACTCCAAATGTTTACCAATATTTAGAAAAGGACAATTTACTATTGCTAACTCAAAACAGAAAACTACCATTTTTAGAATTTAGCCATGATCACCGGACCATATCTATCATTCTATAAAAGATTTAAAGGTGAGGTTTTCACCCCTGGAAAACCACATGAATCTAGTTTTCAAAAGATTAATCCAATCATTCAACTCATTTACCAATCAACGGGAAATCAACTTTTACTAACTGAAGGTCAAACCAGATTTTTAACTGAATTTCTTGGTTTTGCCGTTTTAGTCATAAATCCTAAACTAAAATAGCAATTGTGGTATATCCTATATCATAACACGGAGTCGATTCTTGGATTTGGCTAGTTTCTAGAGAGAGAAACACTTGAGAG